>OVBL01000703.1:600000-903891 GCA_900406555.1 Pseudoturritis turrita
GTTTATGAAACAGAGTAATTACGTTCAGACGAGGAGGAACCACAAGCGACTCTGGATCGAACACGCAGACAGCATTTCGTGCCTTGCGGTCCACGCTGGGATAATCTACTCAGGATCATGGGATAAGACTCTTAAAGTCTGGAGATTGTCGGATCTAAAGTGTCTTGAGTCGATCAAGGCTCACGACGACGCAATCAACGGTTTAGTCGCCGGAGAAGGCAGAGTATACTCTGCGTCTGCGGACGGGAAGATTAAGATTTGGGGAAGAGAGAAGAGAAAGCAGACTGATTCTTCTTCTTCTTGTTTACATGTTCTGAAGGCAGCATTGGAGGGTCGTGCGGAGGTTTCGGTGAATTCGGTGGTTGTTTCCGGTGACGGAAAATGGGTATACGGAGGAGGATCAGATGGGTTTGTAATGGGATGGGAGAAGATAGAGAAAGCAGGAGACTTTGAGGAATGGAGATTAGGGTTTGAGATGAGAGGACATAAGATGGCTGTTCTGTGTATGTGTGTGGTTGGGGAAATGGTTTGTAGTGGATCGGCTGATAAGAGCATTGGGTTGTGGAGAAGAGAAGGGACTGGCATGCTCTGTAAATTCGGAGTCATACAAGGTCATGAAGGTCCGGTCAAATGCTTGCAGGCTTCGCCTAATAATGTCGGTGCTGGCTTCATGCTTTACAGTGGAGGTCTTGACAAGAGCCTTAGGGTTTGGTGGGTCCCTAAACAAGACAACTTAGAAGAGAAGAAACCAAGTTTAAGAGAATGTTGATGCACGAGTGAATGATATACAGTAGCATTTGGTGTTTTTTTGTGGGTTTTCAAATACGTTTTGGTTTATATTTGTAATTTGTAAAGCCAAGAGGGTTTTTTCAAGAAATAAATCATACTGTTAATTCAAAAATTCTAATTATCTGTAGAATTGATGGGAAAATGAATGAGGATTCTTGTTTTGTTAGCTTTTGTGTCCACCAACTGTTTTGGTCCTAATGATATAGAATAAAGTCTCATGCTTTGGGGTTACCTTTGCTTTGCTTTGTATTGAAACTGTAGCAATGGGATGATAGCTTATGCGTTGGACAAAATATTTTTTTCAGCCACTTTTTATGAGCTTTGATCACCGTCCAATTAGCAAAGCAAGAGTTGTGCAACTTTCTCCATCAGCTTCATGCTTTTAACCATGTCCAATTAAGGTTTTTCTATTATTAATCAGACGCACCCATCATAATGGACCAACCCAATGTTTTGAAAGTGAAGCATACACCCAGCTTTGTTTATTCCAAAGTATAATAATGTAAGCAGAATATCTCAGTTTTTGAATAAAAAAAAATGAGATGAGAAAGCTTTGAAGGGATGCATGGAGCCAAAACACAAGTGTAATCGTGTGTGTGCCTTTCTTTTCTGAAGTTGGAATAGATTAGGTGAACTGTGATTGAAACCTCTTCAAAAAGAAACATTATCATTATCAATCCAAAGGAAAAAAAGCCAAAACCCTTCAAACGGTTTTAGTATGAAACATTATCGTCAAAAAAGGGTAAAATCTTATATACTCTACAGATGTTGATTATGAAGGAGCAACATAAACCCTACGTGGAAGATCAATGACCCAGCTTAATCTACCCGTGCCTTCACAGATTAAACTCCGGAAGACGGTAACAAACACAAAAAGATAATCCAAAAAACAATGGATCACTTGAGCTACTTAGCTCAGAAATTGACCTTCCTGTTCTGATGATCATCTCTTCTAGGCCTTGAGTTTTTGTAGTTAGAATTGTAGCCACATGAGTAATCTCTTTCCTTATTTCGCCTACCCCAACCATCGCTCGATCGTTTCACATCCCAATGTCTTCGATTTGTCTCACTCTCCCGATGTGTTTGCCAACCGCCTGCATTTGTCCCATAACCTCTCAAACCTGCATTGTCAGACACAAAGCCAACTTTCCATGGATTATTATAGCCCTTTGGCTCCCGAAACTCCCGACCATGTCCCTTATTATCCCACTCCTTCATCTCCCTAACTTGATTTCCCAAGTCTCGGTTTTCCCATCCACCACTACCCCAACGATCATTATTATCCCAACCTCTATCCTCCCATCCCTTACCAGAGCAATCTCCCCAAGTGGTGTCTTTTGCTGTCTCCTTTCTACACCTAGGCTTGGCTTCCCAAGGATTGTCGGGCATTTCATAGTCTTCGGCTGGGACACTTTCAGAACCTTTCGCTTTCTTGTTTTGGCGCTCTGACTTATCCCATCCATCATTTCCCTCGCCCGAGTTCTCCCAGCTGTCATTACCCCTATCTTTGGTTTTCCACTGGATCCCCCTCCATTCCTCAGTCGCCAAGCAATCCCCAGAAATTGTTGTATCATTTGCTTTCTCGTTTCCACAACCAGGCTTAGCTTCCCAAGGCCTCGCCGTATTTTTAGGATGATCAGTACTACTCTCTGATAGGCTCCAGCCATTCGATTTCTTCCCCATACGAGTCTCTTCACCCCGCACTGGGTTAAAACCACTCCAATTCATGTCTCGACGCCCTCGTTTAAAACCAACATTTACATCATCAGGAGGAGCAAAATAAGCCATTTCTAAATCCCTGATCAGTTCCGGGTCAATACAAGTATCCCAATCTACTTCACTAATGTAAAGATCCGGATCAGGAAGAGAAATATCACAGTGGCGGCCATTAACTTGCGACCAAAACCGCCTTTTCTCATTACGAAAAGTCTCTTCGCAGGCAGAGTCATTCCAAGTGATCACATTACCTTGGTACCAGCTCTTGAAGGAAGTAGCTTCAACAACTTTTTTCCATGGCACTGATCCAATCACCTCACAGAATCTCTTTTCCCATACAGGAATCTCATCGTCTCCACCATAACCTTTGAAAAGAAAAGAAAAAAACACCGAATTTATATCGGATAACAATTCCGGTCATCTCTTCCGTTTGATAAACTAGTGTGAAGTGGTTAAGAAGAGATTGAGAGTGGAGATTTAAGATGAGATGAATGTGAAAACAAGGAAATACCAGAAGAAGAAGAAGAAGGTCTGTCGCTATACCATCGCGAAGGAGATCTGCGACGGTGGAATTTGGATCGATTGTTCCACTTTCCCATTCGAGAAATCGCAACCGACGTGATTTGATTTTTGGAGAAACTCGGAGCAAAAAGAATGGTTGAAACGGGAGAAATTTGGGAGAGAAATTGGAGAAAGGAAGGAGCTGACGAATTGGAAATTGCAGGAGGAGCAAAGTGAAGTCGGTGGTGGTCTTTTCGACTTCCGGTTCTGTAACGGCCCGAATTTATAACTTGTGGGCTATTAATGGGCCCAATAGAATAGGCCTTGTGGCCTTAGAAACGTACATAATCGGGCTGATAAGAATATTGAAGCAGCCATGATTCGTTGGACGGATCATCGAAAAGCTCATAGAGTATTAAAGTCTTTGGATTTAGGGTGTGATTGATTCTCCCGCTACCATCCGCAAATATTATGTTTGCAGACGATTGCAGTTGATAGCGTTTCACAACAATCACAAAAACCGTTTTATATTACTTCATATCGCTCTAAATCAAAAGCTCATTTTCACTAGCGTTTGCGGTCATGGATGGTTGAAATTTTTTTTTTAAACTTTTTATCTTAAATACTAAATTAAAATTTTCAAAAAAATATTATTTAAAAATTTTACTTTCTTATATCGAATATAATCAGATAAAATTATATATATATATATATATATATATATATATATATATTTGATTTATATTTTAATTAAACTAAAATAAACTTGTAATTATAAAAAAATTATTGTATATCCAAAAATATTTCAAACCTCTTAAAATAATTATTTAATTATTCTATGATTTATTTAAAATATATAATTTTAATTTTTTATAATAATATATTTTTGATTTTTATATAAATTATATATTATGTGTATTTTGTTAGTTTTACGTAAATCCGCTATCGGACCCGCTATAAACCAGTCATAAACGTCCCGCAAACGTACTCGTTTTAAGCCACTTTACCAATCATATAAATTGTTCAATAATGATAGAAACCGATATCGCCCGCTTCAGCAAATTCCTGCTGCGTTTGAACCACTCAAAACCCTTACTCTATCGATACCAAACTTCTCAGACTTACTAGTAGTCAATCTATTAAATATATACGCAATCCGTTTTATTATAAGTGTTTTAAAAAATTTCATATAAATTAAAAAAAAGAATTAATTTTTTCCATTATCCTAATTAATACACTAAATTATTTGATTTTAATAATTAATAAACTAAAAATATTAATAAAACTGAAAATTATGTCACAAATATGCATTGAAAATATAAAATATTTAAAATAAAACAAATTTTTAAATATAAAACAATACTTAATATAAAACGAATATAAAACGGATGGAGTATATATAATCATTTTTTTCAAAACCCAAATGATTCCAAATGAGCATCAACAATGCAAGTGATTAATTCTAATCATCTCCCTCCCATCCTAGGAACCTGTTCACGAACAACATCAAACTTTGGATCTCTCTCTTTTCCAAATGTCCATAATACTATATGTTTTTTTATTCGCAAACAAATTTTTTTTTTTTTTTTTAAATTGATTGTTTCTAGACAAGTGAGTAAAGTGGCCACGCTACGTTTATATTTTTAGAGTTTTTTTGCATGACAACAGTTCACAGATTGAAGTTCTTGTTTTGTAACATCTATATTTTTTTTTTAAAACAATTTTGTTTGTTAATTCGACGTGTCAATTGAATATATTTGAAAACACGTATTTTGGAGTATAATTTAGGCATGTATATAAGCCACACACAGAAAAAGCATGTATCTGCGTATATATGTACATATATTACAATAAATAAATGTACGTTTGTTGATATGAATGGGTGTATATATAGAAACTCCATCATTCGTTTGCTCCACACCAATCAGTAACAAAATGACGTCGTCGTATCCCACATTCGAGTTGCTGTTAATATTGCTACTTTTACTCAAACAGATCTTTATACTCTACTTTTGTAGGAAAAAAATGCTATAATTTGAAATAAAATAGAAAGAGAAATGGGACCAAAATCTAAAGACATAAAAAGATAATTGCACGTTCCATTGCATTCAATCTTCTGACACCATCATTTTAATTTTCTCTCACTCTCCATTGCTTTCACTCTCTCAAGACACTCACGCGCACCCATTGGCTGTGTTTCTCACGCTCCTATGATTTATCGATTTCAGACAGGAGCCATAAATAATAATTGAGCTCTTCATCTTCATTTGCTGGGTTGGATTGGGTAGGGATTTCGAAAATTTTATTTTTATATAAAAACAAATAAATGAAAAAAGAGTGGACGAAAATGTGTGCCTCTTTCTTTGAAACCATAATACCAATGGTCAACGATGATAGGACCATCGATTTATGGAGGTGAATGATGACTGCCTTTTTTTTCTGGTGGAATTAAATGGTAAAACATATTTGGTCTCTTTTAGAAATTTTATATGTCGTTTGTAGTTAAGTGCTCCAAAAATACATGCGTGTTAGCTCAGTTTTACGTTTTAAAAATTAAGTTTTATCGATCGAAATAATTTTATTTCAGAAACCTAATGAAACAATGAGTGAAGCATGTTATTACATCCTAATCCGAATCATAACAAAAAAATTAAATCCTAAACTGAATCCTAATTGTTCAACGATAAAAGAAATCGAAGATATAAAAAGTATTGAAAAGAGAAAAAACGGTGATTTAAGTTTCGTTCTAAGAGAATTTTACTGGAGAAAGTATTGATTCATGAAAAAATCAAGATTGAGTACTTTGACTTGGTATGTGGAGTAAGTGTTCATGTCTCTAAATCTTATATTTCCGGCCACTCCGTGGCTTAAATTTTTTTTCATAAGTCTCTCTTCTCTACAGACCGAACTCTATTCACTATTTTAAATTATGAAATATTTTGGTATCGATCTCTTTAGCGAATATCCTCTTTGCCACCGATTGTACAAATTGATCTCGATGGTCATCAATACGACGGATTAGTGAGCCTTTGCATCTAAACTTGAAGATTTGATGTCACTTGATATTTCTTTCCCTATTTTTGCATTAATTACAACCCTCATTGTACTAATATTTGTGCGGACAATCTAGCTAAAAAGACAAGAGCATGTGGTATTATTTTTTTCCATGTAAGTTTAACGTTGTCCGAATAGCTTTTTCTAGAAAAAAAAAATTGTTTACCGCAAACTTAATAATATAGAGCTTTTGATGAAGATAGGACTAACACACATGTTGTACGATGGATTTTGATAGAACGATGGATAACAAATTTTAGACAATCGGCACTATAATTTTCTAAGACTGAGATGTATTTTTAACTATGCAGTTTTAAATAACCGATTTATTTTAATCACGACCCGTAATTTAATGATTTATGTTAGGGTCGTCAATATATATATATATATATATATATATATATATATATTCAAATTTGTATAATTTATGTTAAGAAAAAAAAATTGTGTTCTTCGTTTATGTATTTTAATTGATTTGGAAATCAATATAGTATTTAGAAATCTTTGAAAAAGCTATGATTCCATAGTTCAATATGTGGATTTTAATTGGTATTAATAAATCTATTTTAGAATAACATGGTTTATCCTCAAATTTGAGCATTTGTATTTTTAACATGAAAATCCATTCAAATCAATTAAAATCCACTGCAAAATCAAATCTGTAGAGAAATCCTTAATACTCCATCCGTTTCATAATATAAGATGTTTTAGAGGTTTTTTTTTCAAAATATTAGATGTTTTCATATTTCTATGTAACTTTTCACTTTATTGGATATCGTATGACCAATAGTATTATGTAATCTTTTTATAATTGACTGAATTGTTTTTATTTTATATATTAAATGATACTTTTAAAAAAAAGTAGGTTTTTAATCTACGTATCTTTAGCCAAAACATCTTATATTATAAAATAGAAAAAATATTAAATAACACTTGATTTTAATTAATATTTAGAAATCATAAAACGAATAACACCAGATTTTGATTGATTTCAATTAGTATTTAGAAATTATAAAACAAATAACACCGGATTTTGATAAAATTTCTTTATAAAATCAATGATCGAGCAATAAATAATTTTGTATGAATTTTCAAATTAACTAAAAACCATGAACCAATAACCCCACTTTTGTTGTGCCATGGCCTAAGGACGTTACACGTTCCTAACTAACCAATTTATGGAATTGTGGTGTTGTCTGAGTAGGTATGTCCGTGTGTTAATTACATGGGAAATGACATGAAATTGACATTTCACATATCATCTGATTTATATAAATTTATTAAAAAACGATATTTGAAGTATATTTGTGGAGATGTCTCCACAAAACACAACTTCTGAGATATATATCTCCTCTCACCACATGGCCTGTATGTTGCCTCGTAGTAGCACTGGGCAAATTATTCGTTATTATTCCGATTCAGTATTTACTTTGATTCGATCCGAAAATTTCGGATATTCGTTATGAATTAAAATAGAGCAAATAGTAAAATCTAGTATCCATTAAAAGCGATCATAAATACTAATTTTAAAAATCCGAATATCCGCTCTGATCCATATATTACTTATATATACATACAATATGATAGATTTATAACGTATATTTGTATTTTTAGATTTTTTAAATACATTTGGCGAAATATTTATAGTAAGAATATGTAGATACTAATTTTTTAATTGAAAATAGATTTTTTTCCTAAATAAAAAACACATATTTCATTTTTCACAATCTTAATTTTCCACTTTTTATTTTTATTTAATTATATCGAATAAAATTAGGTAATTTAATATATTTATTCACTAATTAGTTTAAATATTATATAAAAATAAATTAAAAATATGGTGTTTTGATTTTTTTTTTGGGTTTAAAACGGATATCCGGGAATATCGGGATATCCGGGAATATCCGGATATCCGCAAATATCCGAATATCTGCAAATATCCGAAAAAATCCGGATATCCGCAATTTCGGATATTCGAAATTTTTTGGAACAAAAAAAATTGAAAAATTAGATATCCGACAAAAACAAATCGGATCACAAATACTGCATTTTTTTCTAATATCTGTTTTGTGCCCAGCCCTAACTCGTAGGATCCCATTATTTGCTTCCTTCTTTATTTTTATTTTTTTGTGAAAGACTTCCTCCCATTACTTTCTTTCTCCTATTTTTCTAATTTGAAGTTGTTTTTTCATAAAATTTGTGGAGAAGTGTTTGTGACTTTGTGTAAATGATAAAAAAAAAACAGCATTAAGCGAAAGCGGCAGACATATTTTTATTTGGAAAAAAATACTTTATTTATAAAATAATTCGCAATTATTAAATTATAAAATACTTTATTTAAAAAATAATTTATATGGAGTATCTTTCAGTGTCTTTATAATTTTAGATTAATGTAGTATTAATTCTACAAACTAGCTTCGAAAATTTACAAATTTGACGGATGTTCAACACATAAAAATTGATGTTCACCACAATATCGGCTTAGCTTGCTTAACAGACTTACAATTTCACCAATGCTATTACGTACACTAGGACTCCGACTCCGCGAAACCACGAGAAAATATCGTACATTAAATTTTAAATGATTTTTCAAAAATAATTATAAGTGAAATTGTATGAAAACAAAGAAAATGACGATATAGAAACGTGAACATTTAATACTTTTTGTACAATTCTTATGGTTAAAAGTAAGAAAATAAAAAGATAAAAATACATGACTTTTCAAACATGTAAAAAATATTAAAAATTGGAGATGCAACCTTAGGATCAATTAATAATCATAAAACAGTTTTTTCTGAAAATATGCAATCTTATGATGCATTAATAACCATAAAACGAGTTTTTTTCGAAAAGATACAATTCTTAAAAGCATTAATAATTATAAAATAGTTTTTTCGAAAAGATGCATTTTCACATAGAACGGTTTTTTCCGAAAAGATGCAATCCTAAGATGCATTAATAACCATAAAACGGTTTTTTCGAGAAGACGCAACCCTATGATGCATTAATAACCATAAAACAATTTTTTAGAAAAGACGCAACTGTATGATGCATTTATAACTATAAAACGATTTTTTTCCGAGAAGGCTCAACTCTAGGATGCATTAATAACCATAAAACGGTTTTTCCTAAGAAGATGCAACTTTATGATGCATTAATAACCAACCATAAAATAGTTTTTTCCGAAAATATGCAACCCATTGATGCATTAATAACCATAAAACGGTTTTTTCTTGAAAAGACGCAACCCTATGATATATTTTTGTGAAAAGACGCGACACTATGATGCATTAATAACCATAAACTGTTTTTTCTAAGATGTAACTCTAGGATGCATTAATAACCATAAAATAGTTTTTTCGAAAAGACGCAACTCTACGATGCATTAATAACTATAAAATAGTTTTTCCAAGAAGACGCAACCCTATGATGCATTAATAACCACATAACGGTTTTTTTTCGAAAAGACGTAACCCTAGGATTCATTAATAATCATAAAAAAAAAATTTCAAAAAAAGACGCAACTCTATGATGTATTTTCTAAGATTGCTATTATTAATGATTTTTTTCCGAAAAGACGCAACCGTAGGATGTATCTTTTTGAAAAGATGCAACTCTAGGATGCATTAACCATAAAACAGTTTTTTTCAAAAAGACGCAACCCTATAAATAACCATAAAATGATTTTTTCGGAGAAGACGCAACTCTATGATGCATTAATAACCATAAAACGGTTTTTCCCGAGAAGACCCAGCTCTAAGATGCATTAATAACCATAACACTGTTTTTTCGAAAAGACGCAACCCTAGGATGCATTAATAACACATAAAACGGGTTTTTCAAAAAGACGCAACCCTACGATGTATTTTTTTAGTATTGCTATTATTAATATTTTTTCGAAAAGTCGCAACCGTATGATGTATTTTTGTGAAAAGACGCGATCCTAGGATGCATTAATAATCATAAAATGATTTTTTCGAAAAGACGCAATTATAGGATGCATTAATAACCATAAAATGGTTTTTCCGAGAAGACGCAACCCTAAGACATGTTAATAAATATAAAACAGATTTTTTCGAAAAGGCGCAACCCTAAAACATATTAATAACCGTAAAACAGTTTTTTATCGAAAAGACGCAATTTTAAGACATATTAATAACCATAAAATAGTTTTTTTTCGAGAAGACACAATCTTAAGATGCTTTAATAACTATAAAGCGGATTTTTTTCCGAAAAGATGCAACCGTAGGATGCATTTTCTAGGATTGCTATTATTAATAGATTAATTTTTGTTGAATATTAGAAATGATAAGAGAAATCTCAAAATACTCTCTAATTGGGCTTTGTAATATAACGTTTCGTTTTAATGTCTTTGTTGCATTATTATCCGGATTTAAATCTTGTGGTGTGCGTGTAGAATGTATAGACGACCCAAAAATCCATCTAAATTAAAATCAACAAATGCTAAATGATTAAGGCGTCTAAAACAAATATCCGAACAATAAGTAGATTTGCCTCGATTGGGACAAATGCAACATATGCCCTTAATCATTTTTAGAGGCGATTTTCTTTGGCAAGTGGATTCAGTTTTGTTCCTTCCTTTTTTTATGTCGGTTCGGTGTAACCACGATATCTCTCTTAGTAGAATGTTTGATTTCGGTGATCTCTTTCTTTGCCGGCAAATTTTATGGTTATCAACTAGTGATTGTTCTTCTTCACGATGGTGTGGAGACGTCATTTGGGTGTTCGATCCTGAAATCATTGGTATAAACACTATACTCGAAGGAATAAAGTCTTTTAGCGATCGAAGCGGGAGGAAAAAAAAGTCAAAATCTTTAAAAATGACTATGATATGGAAGTTTTTGGTATAAGAATGTCGACATTTCAGAACTGCTATCGGAAGCATCGGGTTTTATCATGCGATGTGCATTTTGGAGGTTTAACCAAGAAATGCTGCACACACATATTTCGCATCAGAGTAAGATCGAATACGAGGAAGAAAAATAATGGATTTAATGATTCGTTAGCGAGTAAGGTTTGTCTACGGAAAGCATCGTCAAATTTATTTTCTTTTGATGTATCTTTCCTTTATATGACGCATATATCTATTTATGTAATAATTTGTTTCTGAAAGTTTTATATACTGACTTTGTAATATCGATTTAAAATCAATAAAATTATTAGACGGCAAAAAAAAAAATCCCTATTTTTGGTAAAGACTTCCCCATTTCGTTGCTCCTCAAAAGCCACATCTAGATACAAAAGTTTTTATCCTCAAATGCATACTAATACTTTAAGTCACTCGAAGTGTTAGAAAAAATTAGTGAAAGTTATATATCTGCATCACCATTCAACTTTTATTTCGCTTGTTTCACACCGCTTGTTCCGTCCATTTCGCACTTTCCGCATTACTCGTTTCTTTGTCACTATTTGGACCATAGAACAGCCAATACTGAAACTATTAAACCCAAACGAGTTCAATTATATATCCATGCCAAGACGCTTGAAAATCGTTGTATACACACACATACATCACATCATACATGTGTATTATTAACCCCAAAAGCATATGGCCTTCACACTGGTTTGTTTGATCATAGGGGGATATGATGAATTAAAGGACCTTGTTTCCACAAGTTCCAAACTATTTTTGTAATGTTGTGTTTTAATGTTTGACACGCACTAGGGATGTTGTCGTGGGTAAAAAAACCCTATCCTACCCAATCTGAAAAAAATCCGTCCAGAAAAAACCCTGATTTAGAAAACCCGAAAAAACTCTGTATTAATAGGGTAACCCGAAAAAGCCCTGTAATGTTCGGGTTACCCGCGGGTACCCTATATATTTTTCTTTTTTGGAAAAAACCCAAATTTTTTTTGTTTATGATTTTATCATTAAATATTTTATGTTTATTTTATTTTAAATTTGTATATAACATAAATAATTTTGTTACGTTTGTGATAAATGATCATGTTTTTAACGAGAAAATGAAAAAAATACAACTTTTCCTTTTCGACAGAAAAACGAAATTTTCCATTTTGATGGAAAATGAGATTTTAGATTTTTGACGGAAAAACAGAATTTTACGTTTTTGGCGAAAAAACGAAATTTTACGTTTTTGGCGGACAACGAGATTTTACGTTTTTGGCGGGAAAACGGAATTTTACGTTTTTGACGAAAATTTTTACGTTTTTGGCGGAAAATTTAAGTTTTTGGCGGAAAATTTAAGTTTTTGGTGGACAACGAAATTTTACGTTTTTGGCGGGAAAACGGAATTTTACGTTTTGGTGAGGAAAAGGGATTTTACGTTTTTGGCGAAAAATTTACGTTTTTGGCGGGAACTTTAAGTTTTTGGTGGACAACGAAATTTTACGTTTTTGGGGGACAACGAGATTTTACGTTTTTGGCGGGAAAACGGGATTTTACGTTTTTGGCGGGAAAATTTACCGTTTTGACATTAAAATAATTAATCCAATATTATTTTTGAAATAAACATAATTAAAATATTTATTCGATGATTTTTTAAATTATAAATTAAAATTGATAAATACTTCATTATAAAATTATTTTAAGAATATTAATTTATTAAAAAAAAAATCCTACGGGTACCCTAAACCCAATAGGATAAACCTTATTTAAATTTGTGTATAAAAGGTATCCGCCCGTTTTTAGCCTTCATCTTTTTATACAAAAAAGGTAGGGTTATGAGTTTGAAATTTTTTCAGGGTATAGGTTTCCGTTGGGTAATTACCCATATTTAACATCACACTCTCTCGCGCGTGCCCCCACCACACATGTCCGTGCCTTTGCTAAATCATTTAAGGACACTCATAATAACATCACAACATTTCATCAACTTTGAATATAATCATAACTTTAGTCTTTACATGCAAAATGTCCATAACATTCTTTTTTTCTTAATCACGGTTATAGCCATGGATGTATCACCTACTCTTTTTACACTTTACACCTCACAAAGTTAAAACATATATCAACAAGGCCACAAAACCTACTTCATAAAATCAAATCTTAAAGTTTATATTTGAAGAAAATATAATCAAATGTGGATATCTCTGGATTTTCAAGTTGGAGAGTGGTTAAAGTGTGGCAAACTAACAAGGACATGAACAGAGTTGCACTTTTCAAACCCAAATTATAATCTCTCTTTCTTTTTGTAAATCTTTAGAGAGATTACACTTCTTGTCCTATATATTTATATCATTATCATATTACATCATCTTGTGTGGTCCATCACATTACACATTAAAACTAGAGAAATGGTACAACAATCTTTCCTTCTTTCTCTTCTCTATCTCTTACATCAATTTTCCTGCTTTTATTTTTTACATCTCTGCATTTTTTGGTTATTAAGGGTTTCTATATTATCAGTTTTTTTTAACTTCCTCTGGTTTTTCTCACCTCCCTTCCTGCAACAAAAACAACAACAAAGAGACTGTTAACTTAACAACATTGTTGTTTTGTCCTCACCATCCATTCATCTACTCTTTTTACCTGTTTATATCCCGACACGACAGGTCGGTCCACCCCTACCGGGTAACATTCCAATCGACGGTAACCTATTCATGAGAGCAATGTCAGATATACCTTATAGTAAAGTATGTGCACTACTTGATATCAGAAACATAAAGTTTGGTTGAATCTCAAAACCTTGGCATTTGGTAGTTGAAAGAGTTGAAGGAGTCAGAGAGTGTAGAAGGAGTAGAATTATCATCATTATCAGACGAAGGCGACCACAAATCCGATCCGTTATTGTCTGAAGACTCAGCAAACAGAAGCAAATGATGAGCGGTGGATGCAAATGGACTGTCTGGCAAGCTATCCTCCAACCTGTAACACAATCCGAAAACACTTTGCTTATTCAACCTCACAGCTTCAAACACAGTAACAGTTACCTTGCAGAAAACTCATGAATAAACCTACCTCTCTGGTAGATTCATTGTATCATCATCAGATCCTTCTTTGGAACTTCCTTTCCCTTTCTCTCCTCCTTCATATTCTCTCTTGATGACGGACAATGGGAGCGGAGATATAAGTGTTTGGCTGAAAGGATTCGGTGAATGAATGTGGGTAGGGGAATTGAGTTGGAAATGCTTCTTGACGTCAAGAAGCTGCAGATTCATCAACCTTCTGCTCTGAAGCTCAAGAATCTCTTCTTCAAACTTACTCCTCCACAACACATCGTGGGCGTTGTTATAAAACCCTCTCCCTCCTACGCCACAAGCAAATCAGTAAAGCGGCAAGCAAAAGGCTCTTCAGTAAACCCAAAAAAAAGATAAGATCTTTACCTATAGCATCCCTGGGGCTAGAATCGAGGCCTGTTGGAGACAGTTCTCGCTCCGTTGTTTGGTTAGTTCTACACAAAAGGATGATAAAAGTCCGGTAAACACGACGATTCAAGGAACAATCAGGCCCAAGTATGAGAGTTACTACTACTAGTAAGTATAGTACCTGTATTTGTCAGGGACTTTGCCTTTCTCCTTGTAAGGCTTAACAAGAACCCTGGAATCACACACAAAGTGAGGGTTTCCTTTGGCTAGAATGCTCTTGACAGTCTCAGGGTACACAAATGTCACAAACCCAAACATCCTCTTTTGCTGATATGGTATCCTCACATCTTGAACAGGTCCAAAAGTACTATATAACCCACAATAACAACATCTTAAAGGTCACACAAGAAACATACGCTCAAAGACCAAAGAAAAGGTGATTTGATTCTGTTGGCAAGGGATTTACCTGAAGTAATTGGACACATCTTCCTCCCTAAACCTACTGTCGGCAGGAAATGTCAGATAGATCTGTCTTGAAGCTGGACAAGCCATAGCAGAGAGATCAATCCTATCAGGTCTCCATCTTCCAAGCTTCTGCAACTCATCTCCTATCATCAAAGCAGCAGCTCTGCCCAGAAATTTACACAAATCAAAAAAAAGTTTTTTTAAAGAAGCACACTTTGAATATCTCAAAACATAAGCAGTTGTGAAAAGGTCGAACCTTTGAGCATCGTTTTGCTGCAAGTTTACACCTTTAGGAGAGAAAGAAGAGAGTGAAGAGCGAGTCAAGAAGTGGTGAGCGAGTCTTGGAGGTACCGAGTTAGACCTAAGAAGCTCGATTCTGCTCGGAGAACCAACCAATTCGGCTCCTCCTCCTCCATCACTGTGAACGAATCTGCAGCTACTTCCGTTTTTGCAGAAGCCTCTAGCGAAATAAGAACAGGGCACACCTCCAAACCCTAAATCAGAATCACCATACCCTAAACCATCCAAAACGCAGCTACCGCTTCTCGCATGCACAGAGCCCAAAAAATCAGCTCTTGGGTTTACTTCATCCATGAAATCGAAATCGTTGGTTAAATCCCTAGAAGATCTTCCTCCATTGGCGTAAAAGGGCAAAGAAGCTGGATTGAGAGAAGAGCCACGGTTGTTCTTAGGGCTAATTAACTCCTCTTGACTCCATGTAGGCCTTGAACAGCTCATAAGACCTAACTCTTTCTTGGCTTTCACTATAACAGAGTGAACAAGTGTCTCGGGACCAAAAGCTAGCCTTATCATCTCTTTCTCGCCGTGATCTTGAAGAAGGAGAAGACCCATGATCTTTGATGCGTTTTCTGGGTCTAAGCTTTGGATTCGAGAGAGCACAATCCTAGTAGCTTCATACCCATCCATGGCTTTCTCTCTCTCTCTCTTGTATTAAGATTAGAGAAAAGAAGGAAAGAAGAGTGATGCTTTTGTAGAGAGAGTGTTTGTTGTCTTGTGTACAGAGAGGTTGTTGTCGTTAAGAGGTCTCTCTGGTTTCTTGTGTTGGATTTTAGTTTAAAGGTTTTTACAAGTTAATTAAAGCTTTTGTTTTTGGGATTTCTCAAATAAAAAAAATTTCAAAACCTTCCTTATAATTTTTCATCTCTGATTCCTGCGAAACAACCAACAAAGAACCCAAAAAAAAAAGAAGGAAAAAATCAAACTTTAAAAAAGCAGAAATAGTATAAAAGTTAATTTTATTTTCTTCTCGCGTGCTTATTATAAACAAGTTACAACTGTAAGAGCAAGAAGAAACAAAAAAAAAACTTAACACTTTAAGAAAAAGAGTTGGAGAAAAAAAGGGAAAGGTAAAAACTTTTTTCCTAAAAAGTTTTTGCATGCCGAAAATTTTACATTTTGGAAAAGAAAAAAATAATCGTATCTTTCTGTTTTAGTAAAACGTTATTACTAGTTTCGATTTGAGGAGAAAAAAAAAATTAATTACCTGAAAAAGTCAAAATGATCAACACTTGAATCTCTGTGGAGAACATTATTAGAGTGAGTTTCTGCAGGTGACTCTGACTGTTACTGCTCCTTTGTGAATATATGAAGAAAGATGTCATCATCATGTAAGATTTTTAATCATCAAAACCTCAATTTTACTCTCTAGAGAGAGAGAGAGAGAGAGTATAGAAAGAGAAAGAGAGAGAAGATGTACGTACTTAATTTGTATGTAGAGTTGGATCTGAGTTTATGAAGAGAGTTTTCTTCCGGATTTGGGATCTCTGTGTGTTTGTGTGGATCAGGAGAAAGAAACTAAACAACTCTCTGGTCTTCACGAGTGGAACAAAGAAGAAGAGAGAGAGAGAAAGAGATTATACATATAAACTGGTTTAAAAGCAAAAAAACAAAAGATGGTTGCATTGCACGTTCTCCTGACACAACCCATTTTTTTTCATTCGGACACTCGCTGACCTCCACGCGCTCTTCGTTGGAGCGTGTTGGTCACGCTCCGGTGATTGATATGCAGACCAGCTGTATTGCTGGGGTCTCCACTCTCTCCTACTGTCCCTTTCTCATTTTCATCATTATTTTTTTTTGTAGGGACACATTTAAGCCAAAAAAACTAAACTTTTGGTTTAATTAATAGGAAATTAAAACACCTGGTTTCTTTTTAATTGTTTTCTTCTACTTGTCCTAATTAGTGTAATTTGCTTATTAATAAAAAGGGAATGATTTATTGTCATTTAAGATAAAAATGAGTAATCAGGAAACATAAAAACATTTTCATCCAAACTGTCACTTGCCCAGCTTAATCTCTGCTACTGTTTTTTTTTCTTTCATTTATTGTCTTTTTTATTTTTTTTTTATTTTTTTGTTTGGTAGGACACTTTAATTTTAGTTTGTACTGTTGCAGTACCCTGCTTAAAATTTGATTCAATCATTATTGCATGCTTCATCACATTAGGTTGAAGAAAATTAAATATAAATACGTATCATGATTAGTCTGTCTTAATAAATCACATAACATATTAATTGTATGTATCTGTTGACCAATTCCATAGGTTTCTTATTTCATTAACATATTTAATTTTGTTTGTAGAATATAAACCACATATAAAATCTTACGCATGTACTTTCACATATTCAAACTATTATGTTTTTCTTTAATGAAATCTTCAACTGTTATTTTGTATACTTGAGAAGGTAGGATTAAAGATGAAAAGACATGATTGTTATAAATTAATGTAGGGTTAAAGAAAGGAATTAGTTTTTTTTTTCAAAAATTTTAATTTCGAAAGGGCCTTTTTGTAAAAGAAGAATGACCCACAAGGAAAAGCAATGATTAAAATATTTATTTTTGGGGTGTCAAAAGCAGTGGTCTAGTCTAGTCACAGGAGCCGAGGCACCTAACACCTCACTCTATGATTATATGTGCCTCAATTTTATTAATATTATTATAAACTCTACTAAATAATTACACCAAAAATCTAACATTGCGGCCTTATCATTGACCCATCCATGAAATATTTGATTCTTACATGGGTGAATGATTACTATTATGTGCAAATGTTTGAGGCAAATTGTATAAAAATTTAATGATTGGGGGCAGTCCACACCAATGGATTTTCATATGCCTCACAATATATGATGATACATGCACATGTATGATGCATACCTTATCCCTATTAATTTGGGTTTTCACCATACCCACATATACAAAATCTATAAATGGACCCCCAGAGATCTTCTAAGCCCACAATCGTCATCATAGATACAACTAATATCCCCCATCTTTCTCATTTCAAATCAGTTATAATCAATATGCTTTTGTACCCTTAAAATCAACATATGGAATAAGCTAATGTGTGTGTATGTCTACTATATTGATATCCAACCTCTATGCCCTAATTAAACCCATATATGTAACACAATACCACAACCTTTAAAAGCTTAACGTGAGAATGGTGGTGAATGGGGAACAATAGAGTGAATAGCATCATGAAGTGTTTGGCCCTCCTCGCACTCTATGCTCGCCGCTTCACACATCACATTCCTTGTTGCTACGTTGCATCCATCTGCGTGATTACACGATATAAAGACTGTATTAGGATCGAGCCTAGATCAAACATCTTAAAAACTTAAAAGCTCAACCTCAAAAGCCAACTTGTAAACCAAAACAGTAGTATATATCACCTTCTTTGGACACAAAACCAGAGCCGTTGCATTGCTTTTGGAACGAGAAACCACCAAGTTCACAATCAATCTTCCCCTGCATCTCTATAACAAGAGTCCGGAGTCTGATGAATTCGGTTTCCACCGTTGCTTGGCTCTGAAGCTTTCTAAGCAACTGCTGATTCAGAGATTGCAATCTCTTCACTTCGTCTTCAAGGTACACAGTGCGAGCCTTCTTCTTCTCCCTGTACTTCCTCACTGCCTCTCTATTACCACATGACCGTTTCTTGTTGTTGCTGTCAGAATGATCATTCTCAAGCGGATCCTGTTGCAACATGGATAATCATATTATCTATATAATAATTAATTCAAATTTCATCAGACCATATGTTATAACAAGAGAAGAGAAAGTAAGATATGTATTACAGGGATGATGAGATGAGTGTGAGTGTGAAAACATGTGTGGGAGTGAGAAGCATCCTCTGGGCCTGGAGGGTTGCAACTATGCGTGTGACTACATCCTCTCGATGCTCGATCCAAAACCTCTGATTCTTCCTCATCCATTTTTTATCTTTAGGTCCAGATCTCCTAAGAAAACATCTGTTCTGTTCGAAATTGGGATATGAAGTTATTATTGGGGTTTTTGATTAAAAGCGAAGGATGGTGTTGAAGAATATGTTCTTGATCAACATAGTGGATGAATATAACAGTAGTCAACTGTTTAAGATTTTTGACATGGCCCTAGGAAGAAAGGCTTACAGAGAATCAAAGTTAGAAACTTGTTGGTTTCTTCTGAAACCCTTGCAAAAAAAAAAAAAAAAAGAAAGAAGATGAAAGATCCATATTCAAAGATAGATATGATTTTTTTATTTTGAGATCACAGGAAAAAAAAAAACTTGGAAGGAGGACAGAGTTTACCTTGAAATGGTCTCGATGACCAAAAATTACGATGGAATAAACCTTATTGGGAGAGAGGCATTAGCCATTTACCACATGGCAATTAAATATTCCAATGAATAAATAAAGAAGAGAATTGGTTCTTTAATGTCAATTGTCAACTTGTTTAGGACATGGAAAAAAAAAAAAGAGACTTATCTCAATGGTTTTCATCGATGACACGTTTTTTTTGTTTGTTTGTTTGTTTTAATCGATGACACGTTTTGTAAACTCCTGTTTCAGTTTTGCTGATTACCATTATCTTCTCTTCCTTCCCGATACTTCAACTAACGAAGCAAAAAAACACAGAAATGGTGAGTTTCATAGAGGCTTGGGGTTTAGTGATGGTCTCATTGTGTTACACTTTTTACGTTGCCAAATTGGTTCCAAAAGGAACCATAAGGCTGATTTTGATCATCCCTGTCTTGCTCATTTTCTTCATAGTTCCTTTCTTAATATCTTCAGTACATTTAATCGGAATCACGGCTTTCTTCGTCGCTTGGCTCGCTAATTTCAAGATCTTTCTCTTTGCATTAGGCCACGGTCCTCTCTCTTCAAACCCTAAACCACTATCTCTCCCTATTTTCTTAGCTGTTTCTTGCTTGCCCATCAAGATTCAGCTGAGCCCTAAACCTCCCACATCTCACTCCCATGGAGGAGGATCAAGAGAGGGTCCCTTGAATTATACTATGAAGGCGGCTCTTTTGGTTATTTTCAGTAAAGTCTACGATTACAGAACAAAACTGCCAGAGAAGGCCGCGTTGACTCTCTACGCGATCCACATCTATTTCTCTCTCGAGCTCATCCTAGCCGCCGCAGCCGCTCTGGTTCGAGCCATGTTGGGTCTTGAGCTCGAGCCACAGTTCAACAAGCCGTATCTGGCGACATCGCTTCAAGATTTCTGGGGGAGACGATGGAACCTGATGGTCACTGGAATCCTACGACCTACCGTATACGAGCCTATAGTCCAGATGTTCTCTGTCTTGGGCCGGGACTGGTCCCAGGTTCCCGCAGTTTTCGGGACTTTCGTTGTCTCAGGATTAATGCACGAGCTCATCTTCTTCTATATGGGACGGTTGAGGCCGGATTGGAAGGTAATGTGGTTTTTCCTTATAAACGGATTTTGCACGACGGTGGAGATCGCCATCAAGAAAACCGTTAACGGAAGGCGGAGATTCCCAACAGCAATCAGTCGGGTTTTGACAATCGGGTTTGTGATGGTGACGGGTTTTTGGCTGTTCTTGCCGGAGTTTATGCGGTGCAACATCATCGAGAGGGCTCTTGATGAGTACGCAGCCATAGGCGCAGTTGCAGCCAGGATCAAGAAAAGCATGACCGCATCTCTCTTGTATACTTGCCATATGACAAATCCTGAGTGATCTCTATTGTGACTTCTCTTTTTTCTTTTTTTTATATCACTACAATACCAGAGTTTCTGAAACTCCATTTATATGGAACACTAATCAAGTAAAGTGGAAGTTTATAAAACTATACAGAGAACCCTGCAAACACGAAGTGCATGATACGGGGAAGAAAACCTCTCAAGTAGAGACAATAGCATGCAAAATGGATCAGCAAGATCCGCCTAAGTTACACATCTTAAATCTATCTAAGGCAACTAAATTTGTCGACAACTCCTACAGCTAAAGCAATTTTCGCACTAATAAATTAACTCACAGGGAGTTGCTTTTCCTACTGATCACCATGGTTCATAAATGTCCAAGCTTTTGGCGGAAGATCAGTTCCACTTCACCACGAAGACTTTCCACATCCGCGGCATAGTCTCTCTTGTATTCATCCGCCATTGATTCTTCCAGCTGCAGCTTCATTCTCTCTAATGCTCCTTCCAACCCGCAGAAGTCTCTAAGAATCAGAGGCTCTATGGATTTAAGTCGAAGAAGAGTCTTGATTGCTTCAAGAGCCTGAAACACATTTCCCGAGTAGCATAAGTTAGAAGGACTTGTGTGCCAAGATTCATAGAGGAAAGAAAGGTCATGGGGACAGTCTCACCTTCTCCTGAATGTCAAGATCAAGCACAAGAATCAAATCGACCACAGACTTTAGGAACAAACGATCATTGAAAATAGGAAGTTCAGCTTTCTGTGTGTTTTGTAATTGACACTCGGCCAAATCACCCACTAAGAAAACAGCTTTCCTTCTCAGTTTAATATCCAAGCTCTCATTGCTCATCACATCCTGCAGAATGAAGAAACGTGATTGGTAGAATAAATGAACAAAACCTGACATGGTGTCTTTCCGGTGTGCTCACCTGAAGCATAATGTATCCATGTGCTGCATAAAACATGTCCTGACCAGCTATGTTATTCCGTATCAAGGCGGAAACAGCAAAGAGTGCTTTCCCAGCTTCTTCAGCAGAGATAGAGTTTACCATCTTTATCAGTGTTGTTAAAGCCCCAAGCTCAAGAACCTAGTACCAAATTCACAGAAGAAGAAATATGATTTATTACAAATGGCTTCTACATGCTATGCAAGTCCAACGAGAACAAACCTGCTCTTGAACAAACGGGTTGTTTTGGCTGGCCTTCCCGAGCACCCACGCAGCTAGTTTCCTTACATCTGCATCAGAATGATTAAGCTCTCCTGCGACAACACGAAGCCCTCCTGATTTGCTCAAATCTGCACATAGAAGAATGATCAGAAACTCAAGGGACGGCAATAATTTGATCAGACTCAAGTATAAACTGTAACCAGTAGATAAACTCGCGGACAGCAAGATTCGTATACGAGAATTATAAGCAAAGTTATGCTTCCAGTTACCATTTGCATTATCGATAGGTTCAACGAGGACCAAAAGCTCCTGCAAAGCACGGTGACGATCTTCAAGAGACAAAGACGAGTTATTCAAGTCATCTATGGCTATTTGCATCAACTTTGCGTCTGACGGCATTTTAAGCTTCTCCACCAGCTCCTGTTCAAGACTAGTTTCAGATGAGATTCCCCAGAATAGCAAGCAGAAATTTAAAACCAGAGTTACAAGTTCGTCACCTTTAGCTCCAATTGACGCTTCTGTAACTCATCAAGAGACATCTTCTGTGCATCGTGAGCTGCTTCCTTAAGTGTCGCAGGATCCGAGTGACCTACCGGAGAAATCGACGTAGAATCAGATCTGGAGGAAAGCAAAACACTAAAGAAGAAGAACAGTGTGAAAGATAATTCACCTATCGCCCAGTGTAACATCCCATCAAGGGAAGAAAATCCACCGTCGATTTGATCCTGTTCTCCGATCACCACACCGGAATCTTCGACCACTTCCGCCTCATCTCTCGCAGTGGACCATACCATTCCTCCAGAGGAGTTAACGCGCTCAGCGCTTAAACGACTCACCAATGAGATCACCATCAATAGAAACAGACATCGGAAAAAGTTGATCGCCGGCATCTCGTCTTCCCGGCGGCAGTCTAAATCAGTAAATAAAGGCTTAAGGTTTTTCCGTTTTGCGACTCACCGTTTCGTTGTTTCGGATTTTATACGAAACAACTTCTTTACTTAACAACGTGTCTAGCCAATAGTTTTATTACACGTCATCTCATCCATCGTCACCTTCCATCGCGCTTAAAACAACAAAATACCACGTGGCAGTATCTCGGCCGCTTATCTAAAATGTGATCTAATTAACTAATTTGGATCTAAACAAACCAGTTTTGTTAGCAGGGCTAGGGAAAATTACCGAACTGAACCGAAATATCTAAATTCGAATGTGAACTGAATGTTAAAATAACATAAACGAAATAAAAATTTCTATATCGAATTATCCAAACTAAAGAATTAATGAACCAACTGAAATCATTTAAATTTTTTATATTTTAATTAAATATAAAGAAAATTATGTTTAAATATATTAAAAATCTTCACTATTAATTAAATTTAACTAATTGTTTTTGTTTTTTTTATAACTTTTTATTCAAAAACCAAATCAAATCCAATCCGAACCAAATTATAATATGAATCGAATCATATTTTTTTTTAAATTAAACCGAATCAAAATATAATTTGATCCATTTATTTTTTAGAAATCGAAAAATCCAAAAACTAAAAAAATCTAAAAACTGATCAAAATCTAAAAGCCAGAAATGAACCGAATGCCCATTGTTAGTCCAAGTTAACATAAAATTAGTTTTAAGCACGGGGTGTAAATTGATCAAAATATTATTATTTGGGTTTATCAACAATATAGACACTTTGACAAAAGTATTTTTCATAATAGACACTTCCAGATTTTCGGACACTCTCTATGAGTGTAATACCTTTATTACCCTCAGACTAGTTTAACCTTTCATCTTATCCAATTATGGGTGAAATCCAGTTAGGGGTGAAAGTGTTGCTGTCGTTATCCCTTTTTACAGTTTTATTTTATCTTTGTGTGTGAAAACCCTAGTGCAAGCTCGACGGCGGCCGATCTAGTTAGCGAAGCGTCTAGCGGATATAGCGGCGAAGGTTTATCTGTGACTCACCACCGTGCAAGCTCGACGGCGGCGGATCTAACGGCACTCAACGAATCGAAGGCCCGATATAAAATTTTCCCTTTGGCGATGAAGACTGTAAGAGAGGCGGATCCAGAGAAAGGTAAAAAATTTGTTATACTCAAATAATGAAATCGGTCGAAACATAAGGATATTTGTAGATTAAAGTGCATGAGGAGATTTGACCGGTTATCGTTTATACTCGTAGGCAATCACCCGGATGAAGAGAGCTCAAACCATGACAACCTCCTCCCATGTAGATTGTTTGCGACGGACAGATACCCAAACTCAAGATTGAATGTATATTCAAAACCAGACACCATATCGTTTGTTCGGCGTGTTTTGGAAGGAACACCAGAGTTGGAAACGATAAGGAACTCATGTTTCGGGAAGTTATTTGAATTTCCGGTGTCTCAGTGTCCAATTTCGTGCAAATTAATCCACGCACTGATATGCAGGCAAGTGGTGACCAAGAAAAGGTACGAGATGTGGACGGTCTTCGGTGGCAAGCCGTTTCGTTTTTCGCTGAATGAGTTTGCGAGTATTACTGGCTTACTATGCACAGAGTTTCCAGAGGGCTACGACCCTGACCATGAGCCTCCGGTAAAGGATAGGCCAAGTCGTTTTTGGAAGAAGCTTATTGGGCCCTCAAAAAATGCTACGTTGGCTGACATATCTGTAATGCTTGAGCAGCATTCAGTGGACATGCCCAGTTGGAGGAAGCTTTCTCTGGCACTTATCCTAATAGTTGATGGAGTTCTTATAGCAACTCTCCAGACCCATAAGCCAACGCCTAAGTATGTAGACATGCTAGAAGATGTTGATGGATTCCTTAGATTCCCTTGGGGTGTGAGTCATTCCTCCACACCATTAGGTCGATGATACCTGGAAGGAAAATCCCAGGAAAAAGGGAAGACCCAGTAATGGTTTTTCGTTCACAGATGCAGCAGATAACAATTCGATTACAGGGGGTAAGTTTTTTTTTTGTAACTTACGCATATGTGCTGAACTTACTATATCAGCATGTTGTGACTAACTCATCACACCAAAATGCAGATCCAAGTACACTCGGTGCTGTTTAATCACGAGAAAGAAGCTGATGTTTGTTTGGATTGGGATGACGAGGTTAGAGACAAGAAAGTAGGATATATGCTGGATTTGATTAACGACGGGCATGTTTTCAGAAAAACCGATTGGCCTGGTGGTGACGACTCGTTCCCACTGATAACTTACAAGAAGAAAAGCCCGGATGTAGTTCACAGGAAGCATGTACTATCACGCAAACCCAAACGTTTTCATTTGAGAAAGAGGAAAAACGCATCGTGTACCAGCATCCGGAAAGCATCTCATAGAAAACAGCGCACAATGCATGACTATTTCAGAGATGCGCCAACAAAAGTTGAAGAAATTCCCGCGTGGGTGCAAAGCACACTACAGGACTTTGCGGAAACAATTGCAGTTGAGCAGCAAGCACTCGCAAACCAACAATCACGACTAGAAAGACAGGTAAAAGCTTTGAGATGTAACCGCTTTGCTAAATTGTCGAAGAGAAGGTCAAGTTTGATGAGGTCGAGTCAAAAGCGACGAAATGCACCAGATGCGACAGGAAGTGGGGCTGTTGTGTCAGAGGCAGAAGAAGCAGATACAGAAGATGTGGTCGCTGAAGACAAAATAAGGGATGATAAAAATAGTGACGGAAGGGGTAGTCAAGAGTACAAAAGTGAAGATGCGCATGTGCAATCTCATTGTGGGGATTCTCATTGTGGTGATTCTCGGAATAGTCAGTGGAAGGAGTATTCGGGAGTCCATGTAGTCCTTGAAGAGCTACAGTTCAAATGGGATGGTGGGGAGGAAGAACACGAGCAGAAGGTTAGCAAGAAAGAATGTAAAAAAGTGATGAATTCGACAACTATGCCAACTGAGGTAACGTGCGTGAAAAAACAGGGAAGGCATAACATTCACTGGTAAGACTATCTCCATAATTGATACGTAGTAACTTCTAACCATATAAAATCTGTCAAAGATACAGGATAGGCAGGATGGTCATGAAGAGGTGGAAAGTAATGTGCAGTGGATCGATGGGGATGTGGAGGAGATGTATAGTAGTCCTATCTGCACCCAGGTAACGAAATGAAGTATACCAGCATGATGTAATAATTGTTCACAGTATTAATAACTCCATATGTGTTTGTGTAGGCCCGTCGAGAGTCTCCAAAATCCGTAGATGCAAATGAAGATGAGTCCATGCTTGATGAGGTAGCACTATCAGAAATGGAAGTGAAGCAAGTTGTTCTTATATGTGAAACTGATACAATATGTATACATATTTACTTATGCAGAATGATCCCAAAGCAGTTGATGACGATGGCACCGCAGCAGCGACCGTGACCACGAATGTCTCCCCCAGTAAACATGTTAGTATGGATACTCGTTTGACTGACCCCGGTGGACTAGATTCAATGGACGGCGCACATGTATGAACATAATATTATTTTCTAAAGGAAAACAGTAATTGAAAAGCAACACACGAGGGACACATGATTGTGATAAAATCCAGGCAATCTACTTAAGTGACTCATCAGGATGGAGGGCGAATGTCCAGGAAATGAAAAACAACAATGTAAGAACCAAAACAGCTCCTGAGGAAGAGCGTAAAACCTCCTGTTGCACACAGTCCCCGATAATTTATGCAAATTTTCTTCCATGTGTAAGTGTCCTACCTTGTATGCAGATAAAAGTTGATGGACAAGAAGAGAGGACAGAAACAGATGATGAACATGACAAGGTAGCAGCGACTGTGACCACGCATGGCCACGATAGTGGACAGGAGGTTACGGACAGTAGTTATGACATCCACGTGGAGCAAAATCCAATGGTCGAGGACGAGGTATGAACCCCACTTTGAATGTTAGATAAAAAGCAGATATCCTAAATAAACACACGAAGGACACAAAACTGTGATAATTTTCAGTCTGTCTATGTGAGCGACTCGTCCCCCCCCAGGAAAAGATCTAAACACGTCCCTTCTGAAGCAGAAAGAGAACTAGCGGCCGTTCTGAAATCTACAAACAAAGAAGAACCAATAGACCTACTACCTGTTGTGAATGCAGAGACGTTTAAGTTGTGGAAGAAGACGCTAAAAAAGGCCCCACAGACGTAAGTGTGCATAAGAAGGTGTTGTAAGCGCAAACACATGTTATGATGAAACTAATAGGGTAATTTTGCAGGGAACATGTTGCAGCTCACAATTTTGTTATAACCAACACCTTCCTTTTAGATCTTGTTGAACCGAAGAAATGGGTCACAACCCTGGTAAACTGATCCACTCTGTTATGGGATTTTTTTTAGAGTTTATTAGTATATATAACCAACCTAACACATTGAATGCAGCACATGGAGGTGCTGATGGCGTTTGTTGGTGAAAGAGACTCTGCGCTGCTCGCAATTGAACGTTCAATTTTTTGTGCCCCTTGGTTGATCAACCACATTCTGGCAAAACAGAGGGTCTTCAAAGCTGCAAAAAACAAGAAGGCTGTAAGATGGGGTGACAATATCAAACAGTTCATCGTAAAACATAAGAGGGAATGGTTTGAAGATGTTGACACTGTTTACGTTCCCATGATATGGAAGGCTTCCCACTGGGTAGGGTTGGTCATAAATCTGAAACTGTGGAGTGTGGAGGTCCTTGATTCGTGCCCAACGCTCTATGCTGAGCGAAAGGTGCAAGAGTACATGGAACCAGTTGTACTCATGTTACCGTATCTTATCCAGGAATTCTGCCGGCCACAAGCATCCCAAACACACGGGCTAAATCCATTCATTTGGCACCGCATTGAAGGTATGTATGAGAACAAGAGGACGGGTGATTGCGGACCTGTATCATTAAAGTTTATGGAGTTACATGTGCATGGCCATGGTACGCATGCCATGGCGGCTATGACTGACAAACAGGTTGACAATTTTAGGAAGCAGTATGCCGTGGACATTTACCAGGGGATGATCCAGCCATATTTTGTGAAGTAACTGGCTACTGCTACCCACCTGTGATATATGTTTAATGTATGGGAATTTTTTTTGTAAACAACTAAACTTTCTAAAAACTTAAACAATGTCTACGTTGTGTAGGCTATCCTAAATCCCAGTTATGTCTGATCACGCAACGAAACACATAACAATCAGAGTGTACTGGCCGAAAGAAAGCTGGGACTGTAGTGTTTATGGGTGGTGACCACCAATGCATAATCATTGCCTAGTAAAGATTGTTAAACTATGACCATGATGATCCAGATACAAACGCACTAACCACAATGAAGGGAAAAAAATAATCCACCCATGATTAATTTTGGGATTGTACTTTTAAAAGTTGTAAATTGCTTGGTGTTTGTGCAATTTAGTCCACATAGATGGGAAATCAAAATTGTATATAGTCGAAACATCAACCCCTGAATATGAGTAAATAGTAATCAAACCATGATTGTCATGTAGCCATTTCGAAACCATGAGAACGAACGAAAAAAAAGATATGTAGAGTAACCACGGGAACGTGACCATCTGTATAGTGCGTGTGTACAAGAAATCGAGACCCATCAATATGAATGCTGCCAACAAATAGTTGACTAAACCCAAAATGATGAAGTTGGCAGCATGAACAGAAATAAGGTGGACAACATTTATGAATACATTAGATTGTCAATGGAAATTCGGACCAAACGTATATTCAGGAGACAACGGCAAACTGGTGTTGGGTCTATTTGTGCTCCCAACACAAAAATGGAACCCTGAGCCAGCGAGATTAGAACCCAAAATGGCAACACAGTGCAGTGACCATATAATTGTATCTGACCACAGTAGATTGTCCACGCGAATCAAAGCACATAATGGAGGTAGTAAAGTTTTGTCGTTACACAAACCAAAGAAGCCCGTAGGACCTTTGTATATATGGACAAAACCGCGAAATAAGTTTAGCCACATAATAGTTTGCAGGAGTGTGGCAAGTCAGCAATGTGCATTTTTTTGGACAAAAATATTATGGTATGACCATGCAGGACAAAATTGTTGGTATGACCATTTATCTTTGACCATAGTTAATTGTCCACAAAATACTTGTCCATCCACTGAACCATAGTACTGGATATAACCAGTATAGACCGTGAATGGGCAGGCGTTTGGATCAAGTAAGAAGTGTTTTTGTTTTTAAATAACAGCGTGACCATTCCGCTGTGTCCATATGAGCAGTATTCCATTGTGTCCATCTAACCAGTATACACAAAATCATGTCCTGTGTAGGTCATCTGCCACCTTGACCATGTATACAAGAAATCGAGATCCATCAATGTGAATGCTGCCAACAAATAGTTGACGAAACCCAAAATGCTGAAGTTGGCAGCATGAACAGAAATAAGGTGGACAACATTTCTGAAAATAGTAGATTGTCAATGGAAATTCGGACCACACTTATATTCAGTGCATGGCTATTTTGTATATTCAGGACACAACGGCAAACTGGTGTTGGGTCTATTTGTGCTCCCAACACAAAAATGGAACCCTGAGCCAGCGAGATTAGAACCCAAAACGGCAATACAGTGCAGTGACCATATAATTGTATCTGACCACAGTAGATTGTCCACGCAAATCAGAGCGCATAATGGAGGTAGTAAAGTTTTGTCGTTACACAAACCAAAGAAGCCCGTAGGACCTTTGTATATATGGACAAAACCGCGAAATAAGTTTAGCCACATAATAGTTTGCAGGAGTGTGGCAAGTCAGCAATGTGCATTTTTTTGGACAAAAATATTATGGTATGACCATGCAGGACAAAATTGTTGGTATGACCATTTATCTTTGACCATAGTTAATTGTCCACAAAATACTTGTCCATCCACTGAACCATAGTACTGGATATAACCAGTATAGACCGTGGAATGGGCAGGCGTTTGGATCAAGTAAGAAGTGTTTTTGTTTTTAAATAACAGCGTGACCATTCCGCTGTGTCCATATGAGCAGTATTCCGTTGTGTCCATCTAACCAGTATACACAAAATCATGTCCTCTGTAGGTCATCTGCCACCTTGACCATGTATACAAGAAATCGAGATCCATCAATGTGAATGCTGCCAACAAATAGTTGACTAAACCCAAAATGCTGAAGTTGGCAGCATGAACAGAAATAAGGTGGACAATATTTCTGAAAATAGTAGATTGTCAATGGAAATTCGGACCACACTTATATTCAGTAGATTGTCAATGGAGATTAGAACCCAAAACGGCAACACAGTGCAGTGACCATATAATTGTATCTGACCACAGTAGATTGTCCACGCAAATCAGACCACATAATGGAGGTGGTAAAGTTTTGTCATTACCCGAACCAAAGAAGCCCGTATGACCTTTGTATATATGGACAAAACCGCGAAATAAGTGGGACCGCAAATAGTTTGCAGGAGTGTGGCAAGTCAGCAATGTGCATATTTTTGGACAAAAATAATATGGTATGACCATTTAGGACAAAATTGTGAGTATGACCATTTATCTTTGACCACAGTTAATTGTCCACAAATACTTGTCCATCCACTGAACCATAGTACTGGATATAACCAGTATAGACCGTGGAATTGGCAGGCATTTGGATCAACTAAGTAGTGTCTTGTTTTTAAATAACTTTATACAGGGTGACCATTCCGCTGTTTCCATATGGGCTGGCCATTTAGAGTTGACCACGCGTGGTTTCATATTCTAGTTGTTCGATGGGGAAAAATGTGTTAGATATAAAACATGTCCAAACTCTCACAGTTTTTGCAACAAAGCTATTGAGAAATGTGAGAATGAACATAAATAAACTAACAAACACAATCTGGTAGTTACGCCGCAATCATATAAAAATATGAATGTTAATTGACCGAGATAATCCATCCACTGATGCTTGTAGAGTTGGTCACACACACCGTTGGCAGCAGAGTTTTACCAGAAAACCAAAAAGTGTGTGCTGCTTCAACACACAACTAAGTTTCTATGAGGGAACCAAAAAGCCAAAATTAAGAACAAAAAATCCATGTAGTCGGTCAACTAGCTATCCGAAAAACACCATTCGTCATGGATACCAAACCCACCGACTTCATATAGGATTGGCACAAGTAGTCCTATTGTGCCCCACCGTGTGACACCTTGAACACCTATTTATATTCCCCCGCTTGCTACTGTCATTCTGTAAAAAGAAAACAACATAGCTTAACTTCATGTGCGTAGTCCAATTGCATAAATAAGTGTACTTACTGGAAACTCGCCCGTGGATGGTATCCTCAATTCACGTGGCCTGCCACTTGCCCGCCTTGTTCTCGGTGGAAGTAATACTCGCTTCTCAAAATCTTCAGCACCTTCAACATTCATTGGATCAAACTCAGGAGCAATCACACCTTCATAGGTTCCAACCCATGTGGTCGTTTTGCACCAATCCTTAACCAACGTCCCATATGATACCCCATGACTATCTGCTGCCATTAGTGCGTGCCAACAAGGCACTCCAGTCCGATTGTAAACCATACACGAACACTTTTTGTCAAGCAGGTTAACAGTGTCGCGTGACCCCAAGTAGCCGACCACTTCACTGGTCCATTCTTTGATATTATTAACCTTGCTGCCAATGCCATTTTTCATGTTCAATGTCATTTGCTTATCGACCTCTGGTGGAACAGCTCCTCTATGCTTCAACGACTTCCTCCTACGCGCATTAAACCACCTAGTCATTATTGCCCTTATAAACATAACAAGTTCAGTAATGGGACATGCTCTCCCTCCAATCAAAGCCTTATTTAGAGTCTCCGCTATATTGCTTGTCATTAGATTATATCTCTCCCCGCTGAAATAAGCCCTTGACCAATGCGCAATACCGATTTTCTCCAAATACACACCGCATGCACGGTTTTGCGATTTAACCTCATTGAATATCTTACGGAATCCGCCAACCCTGAATGCACATGCTGCCTGGCCTACAAGTTTAGCCAAGCCTTTGTTCCTGAATGTGCTGGTTACATTGCGTTCCAAATGCAACAGACACGCACCATGGTGTGCTTTGGGGAACACCCTCTTCTTAGCTATGTATATTGAGCTGTCTATCGGAAATGAGTGTGAGTTTTGGACTGTCTGCAACAATGCGTTCCAATTTTTGGAAAAACCATGTCCACGAATGATCATTCTCGCTGTCAACTACGCAATAAGCTAATGGAAAAACCTGGAAATTGGCATCTTGCCCACTGGCTGTGAGCAACACACCCTTGTATTTCCCCCCTAAATGTGTGCCATCCATAATGATGAGATGGCGTAGTTTCCGGAAACCCTTGATCGATGCTCCAAAGGCTATGAACAAATACAGAAAACGTTCACTGCCATCTGCCTCCTCCTCTGTCTCCAAATCAGCAATTGTCCCAGGATTGGCTAACTTCAACATATGTAAATACCGCGGGAGTTTCATATAGGATTCTTCCTCAGTCCCTCTCACATCTCCAATTGCTTGTTGTTTTACCTTCCAGCATTTCATATAAGATGCCGAGACCCGCAAATCCTCCAAAACCATCTGCTGCAAATCCATGGGCCTCGGTCCACCAACAGGATCGCTAAACTTTGCCTTATAGACCGCAGCTAGTACACGGTTTGTTGCTTTCTTCCTAAACTGGTTCCTGATCTCAAGTGGACATGTGTGCCGAAGTTCAGCTTTCTGTATCACATAACATCCATTACCTTTCTTCTCGTGAGCCAATACCCTCCAATCACATTTCTCGTCAGCACAATTCAACACAAAGTAGTCTATCTTCGTCCTCGTTTGCTTGAAATAAAACTGCTGTTTTATTGCATATATAGCTAAAGCAATTTGGCAATCCTCTTTGCAATCAAACAACTTCCCTACATATATGCGCTCCTCATCTCCAAACCTATCTAAATCTGGAATAATATCATCCCTAACATACACAGTGTCGTCAAACAATGGAGGAATGTCAAACTCCTCATCATCAAATTCATCCAAACAACGTGTCTCCACAGACCCCGCAGGCCACTTATTATTATCCATGGTACCCTGACCACTAGCACCAGATTGCAGGACACCAAGGGTTGGGTCCCCAACCTTTGGAAAGACTGCTTCTGTTTCCCCACCACTACCACCATTAAGTGTAACTCGATGGTCAACCGCATCGTTTGTGCTGCACATGATTTCAATAGCGTTAGACCCACCATATTGGTCATCCAATAATGGAGACCAAAACTCTTTGTCATATCCTTGCGATGTTACAAACTGGTCATTATCCTCTTCCTCTGTGGTGAGGTCAGTTTCCTTGGTTTCATCTTTATCAAACTCCTTCTCGTAGCAAGCATCATAATTTTTGCACCCACTGTCACCACGGCTCTCTAACTCTGCTTCAACTAGCTCGACATCTTTTAAAAATTCATCATCGCCGTGGATCAAAAACGGTTTCGTTTTTGAAGCTGCGGTTGAGAAACCACATATAGTTTCACCTGCCTCCGTCTCCTGGCTTCGAGAATATCCACCTTTCCCAAATCCACAACGATTCTTACCAGTTAATCTAGGCGTTGTGAATCCGACATCATTTACCACCACACTACTGGCTTTCCGTTTAACTCCCCATTCAATAGAAGCAAAAAGGTTCACGTTTGGGCTGTCCACAAACTTCTTGAGGAAAAACCCTAAAGCTCCATCCGTTGTTATCAGCACAGGTGGTGTCTTTTTCCCGGTGGCAAACTCTAGTCCGTTCAGCGGCCAATAGCTCAGAGAGACCGACTGCAAAAGCCCACTATCCGTCCCAAATTCGCGCAACACTGCATCCTCCATCTCCGAGATGCTTGTCCCCTCTCTCATAGGTACTAATCGAGACATCTTCTCTTTATCAATCTTGAAATCCCATTCACCGGTTTCGGAACAACGCCAGTCTCCACAGACACAAATCTGCAAAACAACGCTGGCCACACAAAAATTTGTATCCATCCACTACATATGGCCCACATCTTTTAAAGGAGTAACTAGAAGTGTATTGATAAAGCCCAACGATATTCTTCTAGTCTAAGGGCTTTTTCGGCAGAAAAATTAGTGTACAATTGGTAAAGTGCCTGACATTTGGATAGTGTCTAACATGTTAATAAACTTTTGGAAAGTGTCTCTGCTGGTAATTATTTGTTGGTACCAAAGGGTAATTTTAAATTAAGAGAGGCGATTTTGGCATAATTAGAAAAAGAAAAAAAAAAAGCATCTATATATAATAGGAAATCTCTTTTTTGCTTTTGATGACGTCACACTTTTTTTATAGGAAAAAAAATCGCATCTAACGGTTGATATCATTTTTTAGATTTATTGGATGGTCCAGATCGATTAAGAGAAAAAGTTGCGAAAAGGTATCTGGTTCACTTTGAAGAGATTCCAATGAAGAACCTTTCAGATCTACAAATCGTTTCAATGAAGAGTTGTGATTTTTCGTTTTTATTTATTGAAGAAATTCTAAAGTCGTTTCTCAAAAAACAATTACTGGGTATTGATCATCGTGGATTTCCTTGTCGCTCCTGTAGTTTCCGCAATTTCCAGAATTTCAGAATCAATATCATTCACTCCGGTAGGTCCCGTTTCTATTAATCATTCTCCCTCACATAGTTGCGATTCAGATTCTTCAAGTTTGGTATAAATAATCTTGTTTTAGTGATTTTGATTACGATGATGACTTATAATCTGTTTCATTTAAGGGGTGTAAGATTTTCAGGTTTGAGCGTTGATAAGAGCGAAACAAGTAGTTTAAACTTTTTACGAAACTTTCCAGTGTTGATCTGTTTGCCGAGTCCTTTATTCCTAGAGCAATCTAGATCTGTGCAAAGTACTTTGTTAGTGGTCGAATTCATTTTCAATCTGTTCATATTCATTTGTAGTATTTAGTCTTCTAACTTGTCTTTTCTTCTTGCAATTTAAGCAAATTGAGTCAAAAGAAACAGATGCTTCGCTTGCCTTTGCATCCTTTCATCTTATTTACTTTCAAGTGGACCAGTGCGATTCTTTAGTCCACCAAAATAAATAAACATTCTATTGAAGAATCGTAGAACCAAAATGGTAAAGCTCTCTACTTCAATAATCTCCCACTTTTATTTCTCTTTGGTTTGCCTTCTATCTACTTCTTGTTCATCTCTGCAATTTCAATATCTCAAAAAAGCATTGGTTTTGGGGACCCCAGAGAGCTTCAAATTAGAGTAAATTTTCAACTTTTTGAACAAAACACTGAGAAAGTTTGTTAGATTAGATATGTTTCTGGTCATTTGTTTCAACAAGTTTCTTTAGGAGTTTGGGAATGTAGAAGCAAAAGTAGCAGTATGGAGGATGAATGTTTTGGTGTATGCAAAGGATATATGTTTGCAGTAGAGGTAACCAAAGAACTCGAAGATTGGCCAGAACTATAAAATCGCTAGAGGAAATGGGTAAAACTCAAAAATCAAATGTGTAACAATTAACATAAGGAAGTATAATGTTGAAATTTTTTAACTTTGTGATGACTCGAAAATGTTCAGTTGAATGTTAAAGAAGCATTGGAGCTGTGTCGATATGAGTGGCTGCAGAGAGGACTTGAAGATTTTTTTAGAGTAATTGAAAAGCTGCTTCTACTTATGTAAAGCAAATGATCAGACACCTTTTGAATATTTGATATAATATATATTTCTTAATTTTGATATCTTTCTCTGTTTGATGTGATAAAGATAGAATTGTCTTTACATGCAATTTGGACACCAAATGCAAGACACAAAAGAGAAATTAAATCACACAGATTAATGCTTTAGGATCGACTTAAAAGGTTAAAGGTTAAAATCAACTGAAATACCCTTAAAATCCATATCCCTAAGCATATATCACATGTCATATTATATGACTCATATATCCCTAAACCTGATTTTAAATAGTACTGACTTCAACTTTTTTTTATAGGAAAAAAATTCTCTTCCAGCGATTTAGATTGTTTTCTTTTATAAATCTAACAGCTGAAATTTAGTTTTAGCTGAAATTTAGTTTTAATTAAACGGATTTCAAATCATCATTCGAGGAAAGATCGCGTCCTTTCTTTCCCAAATCAACGCATCTCTAGAACCACAACTCTTTCAGTCGCAACTTTTCATCGATTTATATTCATGTTCAGATTTTTTTTTCTCTTCAATTTTTATTCTCAAAACCCATAAACGTGTTCCATGTTCTCCAATTATCTCTTTATGCCTTTGTTATTTCTCCTCTGTCTGTTTTCTTCATGATTTAGTTAACTTGCTCATAAGAAATCGTCGAAATTTTTCTGTCTTTTTCTGCATCATGATAAATTTTGTCCATTATTTATCGACTTGAGGACGAACATGTGTTTTCCTCAAAGAATCTGTCATTTTAGAACTATTCTTTTGACATCACTTATCTACTTTTTTTATTCATTTGCAAACGAGGTGAGAGAAGAATGGATATCTCATGCCTTTATACAATATAATTATTTTTCTCCTATATAGTTGACTTGACCATTCTTTAGATCTTTGTTCTCTATGTTCATGAGTTTTAGCCGGTTTTAGGATTTCATAATCGACCAAATCATGATATATCAAATGTTCAGTATTATATGCTTTTCTAATCTGTGTGAAAAAATTTTAGTGTGTTTTTGTGATCTTCGATTTTTAGGCAACATATAGAGTATGCTGTTATTTCTTAAAGAAAAAATGATTGTCAGCTACACGAACTCTAGTTCAGCACATGGCTACACATCTACACTAAATTAATGTATCAAAACCTACACCAAAAATTGAATTTACATGGTGACATACACAAACAAACATAGGTTATGTGACTGACACCATAACCATTATTTTCGTTATTGTTTCGGATAACCGAACCCGACACGAATTATCCAAACCAAACCCGAAACCGATTCTCTCAAATACATGAATGGGTCCTCAACATCTCGTACCGAAAAATCCGAACTGAACCCGGAATCGAACCGAGAACCGAACGGGTACCCAGAATACCTGAAACATAAATTAACCTAAAGATATTTAGATTTAAGGTAGGGTATGTTCATATAATTTAGGTAATTTTTATAGTTTTGTCTTTGATTTTTCGATCAATTTGGGTATATATTGTGGATATATTCAGGTAAAAATAACCAATTTATGTATATTATTTGAATTTTTACAATTTTGTTTTTGTTATTTTTCGAAAAATTCGAGTAAAAAATCATTAAAATCGAACCAAATCCGAAAAAAAATCAGGTGATTATGAGTATTTTGGGTAATTTTTGAATATTTCGGGTAATTTTTAAGTATTTTGGGTAAAAATTCCGAAAATACCCGAATCCGAACACATTTCGGGTATTAGCGTATTTCAAACCTAGACCCGAACCCGACAAAACTTGAACCGAACCTGATCCGAAAATTTTTAATATCCGAATGGGTCGACTTATATCCCTAAATCCAAAAATCCGAAAACCCAAATTACCCGACCCGAACCCGAATGGATACCCGAATGGATACCCGAATGCCCGTCTCATCATTAACTTCCTTTCCTACTGAATATGTCCCGCAAAATCGAAGAGAAATGATGCAGCGTTAACGGTTTGAAAACCGACGAGATTGAATTGAATGGTGTTTCTCTTTGCCAAACGAGTTTCTTTGTAAGGATGCATCGATTTCCTTTGGTTTGGTGGCTTTTTATTACGCCTTATAGATGCAGTTATATCATTAAAATTTCTGTATTAATGTTTCCTTAATCACTCATGAATATTAATTTCTATATGCGGATTTTTTTTACTTTTCTTCGATTCTCTGGCGACAGATTCCTCATTACTCCTAATCCTATCTGTTTACATAATTTCAAAAGTTCTGAGAAGAGCGGATTCACTTTTTCAATAACAGAGTTATCATCTTCTTTCTATTACTTGGTAAGTGTTTAACTATTTCGTAACCATTGCATATTTTTTTAATATTGACTTGCGTTAGTGAACATTTATGTCTCTTTGAACTTTTTATGTGACTAACTGGAAATAGTAACAGTTGTTTGCTTACATAGACCTCAAGTTACAGTAACATATCAATAAGCTATCACTTATGGTGTGTCAAGGTTATGACGATTATGTTTTTATATTTTGTGTATAAGTATTTAAGTAGCAATGCCATTAAACGTCATGAAATGGCAATTAATAGTTGTGCTTTCAATGCCCTTTTTAGTTTTGCTATTCGAACTTTGAAGCATTTGTTATTATTCGTTTTTGTTTGCTTGCTTCAAATATTAATCAAATTTATAATATGTTTTAATTAGAAATATTTTCAAATGAAGTCGGATGTGCAGCAAACACAATTTCTATGGTGCATTCATGAAAATTCGATAGTTAGCCAGGTTTGATCTTATATATTTCTATGAACTCTTGACTTATCATGTTTCAATAAACCTAATTATGGGTATCTGAATTAGGAGAACAAAGGAAGGAAAGAACATAGGATTTTCATCGGAAAAGGGTCATAATTGGTCATGAGGTATCAATTCAAAATTATATTGTCATCTTTTTGGAATTATCTGGAGCTGGATTGGAAGAGTGTCTTCAATTGAGATTACTAAAGAATTTGGAGATTTTGTAGTTCGGTTAATACTTAATACATAACATAGTTTCTTTATAGCTTTAGAGATATAATTTGGTACGAAAGACATAGTAAGATGGTGATAGAATGTGGAAGGGTTACGTACGCAAAAAGAATGCTCAAAGTGGATATTATGATGTTAAGTTAGCAGTGAAAAAACAGCTTAAAAAGTAAGACGAAAAAAGGGGTGACACATGAAAGAAAAGAGATTAGTATAAAGGGAATAAGGAGTTGTAAGAGAAGGATCAGATATATACAGAAGATTTGTGAGGAAAAGAGAGCATATTCTCTAGTTTAGAGCAATAGAGTCTCGTGACTCTGTTGAGAACGATAAGAAAGGAGGAACGAATCTCTGATCTTATCAACTGATTTTGGAGGTGATGGGATCCTCGTGAGGAACATAGTATGAAGTTTTATCTCGTATCTCCGAGATTTGGCAAGAGAGATACGGTTATGGCGAATCATGATTGATGAGTTACGGTTCGATGAAAGATTATTCAGTGTAATCGAGGTCACACAACTCTTATATATGGATTATTTATCAATGTTTAATGCTATATATATCCGAAAAACTTCTCTTATGATTTAAAAACTCAGTTAATTTTTATTTAATTTTGTCAAGCATTTACTTAACTTTTGGTTAATTGTTTTTTAGTATTGCTAGCATAAAGAAACAAATGTTGAGGGTAGAGTATCACTATCCCATGACAAAATTGTTCTTATGTTTTTAGTTGATAAAAAATAATTAGTGTTTGGATTAACTTTGAATTATATTGACTAAAGTTTTTTTTTTGTTTCTAGAAGATGAAAGTAATTAAAAAAAAAATTCATGTGCATTGCTAATAATAAAAAGATTAACAATTCTAATTTCATGAATTTTATTTTTCCGCGCCTTACCGCACGGATTTGTTTCCTAGTATTCAATAGAATAAAACAAAAAAAAGATCATGACTCCTCCACTTTCTTTGCTTGAGTTTAATCAAATGTGCCTTAATTTACCAAAATGACTTCTCACGCCACAAGACTCCACACCTTTCCTTTTCCCTTTCTTCTTCCTTCTTCTTAACTTCTCAAACAAAATCGATGGGTTATCTCTCTTGCAAGGCCGGATCCGCCGTCGCAATCGCCGTCTCATCTTCCGCATCAACCTCCGGATCCATCGCTACCAAACCTTCTCCTCCTCCCGAATCTCCACCTGAAGACCGACCCAGGCTTCGTCGTTTCCTGCATCGCGACCTCGAAGCGGCAACAGGCGGATTCTCCGTCAACAATCTCCTCGGTCGTGGAAGCCACGGGAGCGTTTACAAGGCGGTCATCGGTTCACGTCTCGTCGCCGTCAAGAGGCCTTCGAGATCGCGGGAAATCAGCCGCGAGTTTCACAACGAATTCGAGATTCTGTCGAGGATCCGGAGCCCTAGGTTCGTCAATCTCCTTGGTTTCAGCGCCGATAACTCCAAGGATCCTCTTCTCGTTGTGGAATTCATGGGTAACGGAAGTCTATACGACGTGATTCACTCTGATTCACCTTCGAATTTCACGGCGATATCGAGCTGGGCGAAGAGAATCAAAATCGCGCTTCAGATCGCCAAAGCCGTACATCTGCTACACTCACAGGAGCCGCCGATCATACACAGGGATATCAAATCGGCGAACGTGTTGATGGATAAGAACCTCAACGCTAAGCTAGGAGATTTCGGATTGGCGATCAGATGCAATGTGGATGATCAGAAAGTGAAATCGACTCCACCTGCAGGAACAATGGGTTACCTAGACCCAGACTACGTCACGGCGGATAGATTGAGCACTAAAACGGATGTGTTCAGCTTTGGGATCTTGTTGCTAGAGATAATCAGCGGAAGAAAAGCCATCGACGTAAGATACTCGCCGTCGTTTATAGTGGATTGGGCGATTCCGATGATAAAAAGAGGGAAAATCGGTGGAATATACGATCCAAAGATCGGGACTCCGGTGGACGTAAGCGTGAGGAACCATCTGGGATTGGTGGCGGCTAAGTGCGTGAGGACGTGTAGAGAGAAAAGGCCAGGAATGGGGGAAGTGGTTGGGTGGCTCACGGGGCTGACCAAGTCGGTTAGGTCACGGCGGTGGGATGACTTGGGCATTGGAAACCCGTGTATGATGGTCGAGACTGTGGGCCGACCCGTGGAATGATTTTTTTTTTTAATTTTAGTGCTTCGCTTTGAAGCCAATTTTTTTTTGTTTTTTTTCCGGGTCAATTTATTCATTCAACATGTATGATAAGATTTTTATAAGCAAACTTTAACATCACGTTGCGTTATGGTATGAAGGATCATCTCGTAGTGGTACGTATTCGAACGGTCCAAAGTCAATACACATTTTTATCATGTGTGGGCCAGGAGAAAAATGTGATGGGATAGAGGAAGAATGATAGTTTATGTGACTAGAGACGGATTGGTCATTTGATGACTAAAAACGCAACCACACGAATCGATCTTACCACATGTTATAGTTGCATATTAAAGTTCAAAAAATGATATTCAGAAGAAGTTTTAGTTTTTAATTTTCCGTAAATGTAATTTTATTTATATGAAAAACTTCTTTTGGATTGTGGTTTCTGAAAACGCAAAAACTATAGAGATAAATACTAATACAGAGATTTCTCAAACGAATTTCTTAATTAGATTTATCTTTTAATGATAACTTACAAAAAACCAAGATAGAGAACTTACAAATATATTTTTCAAAAAAAAATATAATTCTCTCAATTGATTTCCCTTACAAAAAAATCCAAAAACCATTTTCTTTTAAAAAACTCAAACTCTTAATCTCTAATTTTCTAAAGAGGCTATGTCATCTATTTATACACATAGACTCAATGTCTTTTTCACAATTTCCAATTCCTAAGATAAAAACATTTCCTTTTTGTTATTATCTCTTGAATTCATTTTCTTCTTGTTTTTCTTGTTTTCTTTAGTTTCTACGGACTTCTAACATTTGCCTTTTTCTTTGTGTTTTGTTTTGCAGCTTCCACATCACCATCTCCATTTGCAATTGCTATTACAAGAAGTATTGCATCTTCAATCTTTCCTTTTTAACTCAATTTGATTCTTCCAAGCATCCTTCATAAGACTGAGTTTGCACTCCCCGAGAAAAACGAACCCCTGAAACTTTGATCTTGTGAAAAAACAACATGTGAACTCCCCCGAAATTTTCTCCCCCTGCTTGGAAGCATAAATGAGTTAAAAACATTCTCATTGTAAATAGATCTCCTCTCTTTCTTTATCGTGAAACTAAGATGTTATCCTTAACATAATATGGGCTCTATCTCTTAAAAGGCCCATCTTGGCCTTAATAAAATCTATTAACCAAAGCTCATCTTCCCTTTGCTTCACGTCTCTTTCCCGATGGAGAGACACAGATCTCTTCGTCTTCGATGGCTACACACCATGATACTCCCTTTTTCAATTACAACCACCGACGCTCCCTTTTCCGATCAAAATCTCAACGCCGGCCAGCAATTTCTTAGTCATATATCCTCTCTGCGATTGCCTAAGCTCGCAGCTCTATTTTCACTCAAACCGAGATGTCTGCGTAACCGAACACGCGAGGCTTCTTCTTCGACAAGCATCTCTGCAACTCCGACTACAGTCACAAGTTCTCCGGCGAATTGAAAATCTCTTCCGTCTCCACCTATCGATTCAATTGCACATGGAACCTCTGCGAGCCTTTTCCCCTCTATTCTCTTCCGCGATGGTGAAGGAAATAAATGCAATTTTCGCCAAAATTTCTGCAATTCCCGGCGATATTGTTGCTGTCGGTCCTTCTTCGGTAGCCGTAAGTACCTTTAGACGTCACCATTCAGTCAATTTTTAGGTTGTCGAAACCTAATCCCTTTGTTTCTTCGTGAAGCCAGTGACGAAGGCCCTGTTCTTTTGTCAGTCGCTGGTGATCAGTCGCTGGCGATAGCGACCAGCAACTGCGATAGCGACTAGCGACACGTTGTGTTATTCGTTTTGTAGTCGCTGCGATTGGTCGTCGTTCGTTTTGCTATCGCTGCGATTTATTTTTGAATTCAAAATTTTAAATTTTAAATATATGATATTCTATAAATTAAATTTTCAACAATAGTTAAATTATTTTAACTTTGTAAATCTCTACCATATAAAATAATAAAAAATATGATAACATACGATTTTGGGATTTTGGCTGAAAACGAGGTTTGTGGTTTTAACAGAAAATACGGTTTTAGATTTTGTCACAAAAACGCGATTTTATGGTTTTGGCGGAAAAACACATTTTTACGATTTTGGGAAAAAAACGCGATTTTACAGTTTTTGCGTAAAAATGTTGTTTGCGATTTTTGCAGGAAAACATGATTTGATGAAAAAACGCGGATTTACGGGTGTGACGGAAAAACAAGTTTTTACGGGTTTGGCGAGAAAATGCGGATTTACGGGTTTGGCGGGAAAATGAGGTTTTATGGGTTTTGACGGGAAAACGTGAATTTACGATTTTGGCGGAAAAACACAGTTTTACGGGTTTGGCGGAAAAACGTGAATTTACAGTTTTAGCGGAAAAACATGGTTTTACGGGTTTGACGGAAAAACGCAGTTTTACTGGTTTGACGGAAAAATGCGGTTTTACGGGTTGGCGGAAAAACGGGGATTTACGGGTTGGCGGAAAAACGGGGATTTACGGTTTTGGCAGAAAAACGCGGTTTTATGGGTTTGACGGAAAAACGTGAATTTGCGATTTTGGTGGAAAACACGGTTTTACGGGTTTGGCGGAAAAACGCGGTTTTACGGATTTGGCGGAAAAATGTGAATTTACGGTTTTGCCAGAAAACGCGGTTTTATGGTTTTGACGGGAAAACGCGGTTTTGTGGTTTTACGATTTTGGCGGAATATTGCGGTTTTATGATTTTCGCAGAAAAATGCTATTTTGCGGTTTTGATGGGAAAATGCGTTTTTACGGGTTTTGGCGAAAAACACTATTTTGCAGTTTTTCGGAAAAACGCGGTTTTACATTATTGCGATTTTGGCGGGAAAATACGGTTTAATGGTTTTGGCGTAAAAACACTAATTTGCGATTTTAACGGAGAAACGCTATTTAAAAAAAAATTAATTTCATGTAATATATTTTTTTTTTTAATTAAATTTTTTAATTTAATTTTTTTTAATAGATTAAATTTACCATAATTTTAATTTATTTAGTTTTAATTTAAATTTAAATTTATTTTATTTATTTATTTTTTGGTCGCAGCGACTAAATGTTGTTCGTTTTGGTGTCGCACGACTGGTCGCTGCGACTGATAACTGATTGCTGCGATCAGTCGCTAAAAAGTCTAGCGACTAAAAATTCTAGTCGCTGATCGTTGCGACCAGTCACTGCGATTAGTCGTTGGTCGCTGCGACACCCAAACGAACAACATTTAGTCGCTATCATTGATAGCAGTCGCTGGCGATTGCCAGACGAACAGGGCCGAAGCCAGTGATGAATCGGATCGCCGCTTCCTCTATCAATTCCAGGTACATATAATCTCTTTCTCATATCTTTATTGTGACGTGTAGAGATTAGGCTCATCTGAAATTTCAAAACCCTCGAACCATACATATTCTGATTTTGTAAAATCATTTCAGGTTTCTCCGGCGAGCTCCACCACTTCTATGTCGAGTTCCATTGTGTCTCCGACGAGCTCTATCACCTCTCCGACAAGCTCCATTACATCTCTATCAAGCTCCATCATGACTTCGTTGAGCTTCATCTCGACTCCACTGTGCTTTGTTTCTTCTGATGATTATCTTCGTCGTCTTCTCTTCTAGGAGTCGCAGGTACACTTAGCTCCTCCTCTTAGAAGATTTTTTAGATAGCCACAGAATCATAATCCCTTTGATTCTTCTTTAGTGATTTTCGGATGCAGATTTTTCAATCCAAAAATGGTATCCTCCGGTCATCTTCTCCGATGACTTTTCTTCTGAAATACTTAGGTAAACACCAACCTTTAGTCTATCTCTTTCATGTGATGACTCAACCATTGAAACTTTTGATATTTTTTAGAAACCATAAAAACTCATTTCATCTTCTTTGCAGCTTCTCCGATGAGCTGCTTCGTCTTCTCTACTGTTACGATAACTTAAGGTAACCTTCTTGAACTTGTATCATCTCCTTTCTTCATTGTCTCTACTTGAATTTCAGAGACAGAACGAAACCCTCACTTGGTTTCTACTGAAAATTTTTGACTTAAATTTCCTTTCATAGCTCCACCTAGAACCATTGAATTCATATCGATTCCAGAATCTCACAGGTAACTCTTCTAACTCACCATTCTTCGAAGATTAAATTGTCGAGTTAAGACAGTCTCCTGAAACTAACTTGTTTCTCTGTCTTAAACTTATGCGAGAGTAAATCCTTTGACAATGACGTTGCCTAGAGCTAATTTTGAGCAGAAACAACATTCTCCTATACTTCTGCTAATGTTAGGTAACATCTTCTGTCTGAAGTACCTTTAAAAAAATATGAATTGGTTTCTCTTCTTAATTATTCATGATTTCATGCCTTCCATACACGTTGAACAAACCATGAATCACCTTAGACTTTCCTTTTCTTATAACAACCAGAACTAACCACTTCTGCAACAATGACTTCATCTTTTTGAATGAAAGAACCACATAACTTTGATTGATCTCCAAATCAGCCTGACTCTACAACCATTTATTTTTATTTTTTCCGAGTCAGATTCCCTTTCAATTCAGCTCATCTCTTCTGATAAAATCAGAATTCACAGACACCAATAGCTTGTCTCAGGTTGACAAACTGATTGAAATCTAGTGGTTTTGTGAACAAATCTGCAAGTTGAAAATTAGTTCCAACATTCTCAATCACCACGTCCTTGTTTTCAACAAACTCTCTGATGAAGTGATGCATAATATCAATATGCTTAGTTCTCGAATGCTAAGCAGGATTCTTAGATATGTTAATTGCACTCCTGTTATCGCATTGCACCAGTAAATAATATGATTTAACTCCATAATCTTCAGCCATCTATCTCATCCAAAGTAACTGAGTGCAACAACTTCCCATAGATATGTATTCAGCCTCTGCAGTAGATAGAGACACACAATTTTGTTTTCTACTATGCCATGAAATCAGATTATTGCCTAAGAAAAAACAGCCTCCACTTGTACTTTTTCTGTCATCCATACAACCTGTCCAATCTGCATCACAATATCCTGCAAGATTGCAATTTGTCTCTCTTGAATAGAACATACCATAGTTTAATGTGCCTTTGACACACTTGATGATTCTCTTAACAGCATGTAAGTGTGATAACTTTGGCTTGGCTTGATAACGTGCACACAGACCAACACTCAAGCATAAGTCAGGTCTACTAGCTCTAAGATAGAGTAGACTTCCAATCATTCCTCTGTAAAGCTTTTCATCCACGTCTTGTCCATCAACATTTTGGGTAGTTTGGTTGTAGTGCTCATTGGTGTTCTCGCAGCTTTACCCGTCTCAAGACCAAATCTCTTTACCAAATTTCTTGCATAAGTACTCTGTGACACAGAAATTCCCTCTTCAGTTTGCAGAATCTGTAATCCTAGAAAATACTTCAATTCTCCAACAAGACTCATCTCAAATTCACTAGTCATGTTCTTCACAAAGTTGTCCACAAGATTCTGAGATGTGCTTCCAAAAATTATGTCATCCACATAAATTTGGACCAGCATTAGATATCTGTCTTGCTCAAGAATGAACAAAGTCTTATCTACACTTCCTCTTGCAAAACCATTTTCCATAAGAAAACCAGTAAGTCGTTCATACCATGTCCTTGGAGCTTGCTTCAAACCATAAAGTGCTTTATGTAGTTTGTAGACATAACGAGGATGTTCTGGATTCTCAAAACCTTTGGGTTGTTCTACATAAACTTCTTCTTGTAGAATTTCATTTAAGAAGGCACTCTTGACATCCATTTGATATAGCTTAAACCCCATGTTGCAAGCCATTCCTAACAGAAATCGTATGGATTTTAGATGAGCTACATGAGCAAAAGTCTCATCAGAATCAATACCTTCTTCTTGTGAATATCCCTGAGCAACAAGACGTGCCTTGTTTCTTACAACCACTCCTTCATCAATCTTGTTTTTGAAGATCCACCTAGTCCCAACTACATTAGCATCCGTTGGTCTTGGAACCAATTCCCAAACTTCATTTCTGACGAACTGCTCCAATTCTTCCTCCATAGCTATGATCCAAAACTCATCAATAAGAGCTTCTTTATGATTTCTTGGTTCTATCATAGACACAAAGCACGCAAAGTGAACTATTTCTCTGAAGTTTATTTGAATTCCTCTTGTCCTTCTTCCATCATTGAGATCACCAATCATATCTGATGTCGAATGATTTTTGTGAACTTGTATTTCTGTTTCTGAAACATATGCATCTTCATCCTTAATCTGATATGACGTTTCTTCTGTTTCTGCTGTAGATGTTCTGATTCTTTCTTTCGTCAGCCTCTTTATGACTTAATTATGCTGAAAAATAATCATCAAATACAACATTAACTGATTCCACAATAGTATGTGTTCTCTTGTTGTATACTCTAAATGTTGTGTTATTTCCTGAGTATCCAAGGAAAATTCCTTCATCACTCTTTGAATCGAATTTTTCTAGTTGATCTTTGTCATTCAAAATGTAGTAAATACACCCAAATATGTGAAAGTAACTCACAGTAGGCGTTTTTCCTTTCCATAGCTGATAAGGAGTCTTAGTTGTATCTTTTCTCACATATACTATGTTAATAATCTAACAGGCTGTGTTAATTGCTTCTGCCCAAAAACGAGGAGGAACTTTTTTTCCATGCATCATTGCCAGTCATTTCTTGAAGAGTCCTATTCTTCCTTTCTAGTTTCTACCACACCATTCTGTTGTGGTATTCTTGGTGCAGAGAACTGATGAGCTATACCTTGATTTTCACAGAATTTTGTCATTGTTTCATTCTGAAACTCTCCTCCATGATCATTTCTTATTCTTCTTATGGTGGTACCTCTTTCATTTATTAGTTGCAATGCCCATATTCTGAAGCTTTCTACTGTCTCTGACTTTTCCCGAATGAATCTTACCCATGTATATCTTGAGAAGTCATTTACAAGTACGAATACATACTTCTTCCCTGCAATGCTTTCAACTTGCATTGGCCTCATAAGATCCATATGAATCAGATCAAGTATGTATTTGGATTGTACCTCTGAAATTTTCTTATGTTAAACTTTCACTTGCTTGTCCATGTTGCATGGTCCACATACTAGCTTACTATCTTTTTTAAGCTTTGGTACTCCTCTGATTATCTCATTATTGACGAGTGTGGTTAAGTTTCTGACATTCATGAAGATGCAAATGAAGATAGTCTTCATGGTGATGTGGAAGCTGAAATCATAACCAACAAAAAGGAAAAGAAGGTTAAAGAGGAAAATTACTCAAAAGACAAATAGGCAAAATCAAGTAAAAAGGAAATATGTTGCTAACTAAAAGAAAATTGTTAGTATCATTGAATTGGAAAACCATTGACATCTATGTGTATAAATAGATGTCGATGATAGCTTTAGAAGGTGTGCATTGTGATATTCATAATTTTAAAGGGAAGAGAGAAAGAGAATTCCTTGTAAGGAGATTTGAGAGATTAGATTATTGAGAGAGAGACTTGTAATTTCTCTAATTAAAATTTCTTGTAAGTTACTTTTAAAAAAGATAATCTAATCGAAGTTTTGGAGAAAAACTCTTTTGCTATCTTATACATTGCATTATTATAAGTTCTCACAATTTTAATTCGTGTCCTAATTTTTGATGCCATACTTGTAGATCATCGCTTGTGCTAAAACATTTTTCAGATGAAACTCGCCACATATAGCAATTGTTACCGGCTCTTACACCTCTTAAAGTCACAGTTCCATGATTATCTACAGCATGACAATTAGTTTGCGTGAAGACAACTTTGAGTCCTTGATCACATAATTGTCCAACACTAATGAGATTTGCTTTTAACCCTTCTAAAAAATAGACATTCGCAAGCTGAGGTTGATTTGAGCTTCTTGTCACACCTTTTCTTCTTATACCTCCTTTGATTCTGTCACCGAAGGTAACCTTACCTTTAGTGATTTCTTTAAAATCAGAGAGACATTCTTTCTTTCCTGTCATATACCTTGAACAACCACTATCAAAATACCACTCAGATCCATTTTCTTCTTCTGAAACAGTAAAAGCAGCAATGTCTTCAGTCCTTCTTTTAGCAACTAAGTGTTCAAGAAACTCAGTTAATTTCTCTTCTTCCTCTGAATCCGTTTCTGACATAAGACTCATGAAGTCACATAATTGATCTTCTCTTTTATCTGATTCATCTTCTATGTTTATGCAGGAACCATTTGTCATAAAGGCTGCATTGCAACTAAGTTCCATATTCTGCCTCTGAGAATATGTTCTTTCATAAAGATCTTGTGTCCTCATCCAGACTTGATTCCTCCATCCATTCTAGGTAAATTTTTTTTGTTTCCAAAGTCTGTTAATCCTGTCAAGAAATCTGTAGCAATGAACTTTGAAATGTCCATATTTTCTACAATAGAAGCAACCATAATTTTTCGGACGTTGGTATGTTTTGGTCTGAAGATCCCTTTTTATATGAATGATTCTCATCTTGAAGCGTTCGTCCACTTACAAATATAGTTTTATCTTGATAGGTAGATCCTTGATAACCTAAGCCTCTGCAGGTTTTTTCTGTTCTTCCAACAGTCAAGATTTTGTCAAGTTCTTTAGTCCCTGAATTTAGCATTCGAATCTATCTTAGTCTTTCATCCAGTTCTGACTTTAGCTGAAGTGAGTTGCCTTTTTCTTTAGCTACTTCAGTTTTCAATTCTTCTATTTCAAATCTGAGATTCGCCTTTTCTCTGATTAATGCTACATTCTCCTTAGTAACCTTGATCAGAGTGTCACAGATTTCTTTGTATTCGGGTTTCAACTCATCTTCACTTTCATCATCTGTTGGCACATACTCTTTTTCCTTAATATTCAAATCTGGCTCCTTATTTTTTCTTGAGTTTGGAAGATCGTCATCAGCTTCAAGATCCTCACTTTCCCCAATGAAAGCTACAAAGTTGTTTATATCTTCATCACTTTCTCCATCTTCAGACTCACTTTCTTCTAACCCAATCGGTGAGTGTTCTCCTCTAGCCTTTTGATCATTTGCACACTCTAACTAAGTATGACCAAAACTTTTGCATTTGAAACACTTGATTCCCTTCTCTTGGCCGTTGGACATTCTGATTTCAGATGTCCATATCCTTTGCATTCATAGCACTGTACTTCTGATTTTCTGTTACTTTTTTCTGGATCAGCTGATTTTGTGCTAGGTATGAATCGCTTGCTTCGTTGATCTTTCCTGAGTCCTTTAGTAAATTTTTTTACTAATATAGCGACTGTTTCTTCTAGATCATTCAGTTTTCTTTCTTCAATTACAACAAATGCAATTCCTTTAAGCTTCTTGGGTTCTTCAACAACTAATTCCATCTCGTAAGCTTCAATCATACCTACAGCTTCTTCGAATTTTAGAGTATCTGTGTTAAGCGACACTCTCATAGATGTCTTTTGAGCTGCAAATTTGGATGTAAACATCTCAGAAGTTTCTTAACTAGCTTCTTATCTTTGTATTTCTTCCCCAAAACTTCTGCTTCATTGGCAATTGCACATATCTTGGCACTGAACTCTTTCACTGACTCATGTTCTTCCATTATGAGATTTTCAAATTTTGATGCTAATAAGTCAAGACGGTTACTTTTGACGGTATATGTCCCTTCGAACACAGTTTGAAGAATCTTCCACGCTACTTTAGCAGATTTGCAACTCTGAATCAACTCTAATTATTTGACTTCCACTGATTTGAAGATTTCACTAAGAGCTTTGGAATTCCACTTAGCCAAGGTTTTATCTTCTTCAGTCCATTCCTTCTTTGGTTTTATAGTCTCTTTGCCATCTTTGTCCTTTTAGTTGGTGGATTCCAACCTTCTTCAATTGCAGTCCATGCATCTTCATCAATACTCTTGATGGCCGCTGTCATCTTTGATTTCCACCATCCGTAAGTTGCTTTGTTCAAAATTGTATGCTTAACCAGCACAACTTCTCTAGAGTTATCCATCTTCTCCGCATAATCTCACCTGAAGGTAAATATAGGTGACCGCTATGATACCAATTGAAAACGCAAGAACTATAGAGATAGATAGTAACACAGAGATTTCTCAGACGAATTCTTTAATTAGATTTATCTTTTAATGATAACTTACAAAAAACCAAGATAGAGAACTTACAAATATCTCTTTCAAAGAAAATCTAATTCTCTCAATTGATTTCCTTGTTTACAAGAAAACCCAAAAACCATTTTCCTTTAGAAAACTCAAACTCTTAATCTCTGATTTTCTAAAGAGGCTATGACATCTATTTATACACATAGACTCAATGCCTTTTTCACAATTTTCAATTCCTAAGATAAGAACAATTTCCTTTTTGTTATTATTTCTTGAATTCATTTTCTTCTTGTTTTTCTTTTTTTCCTTTAGTTTCTACATACTTCTAACATTTGCTCTTTTTTTTATGTTTTGTTTTGCGGCTTCCACATCACCATGAAGACCATCTCCATTTGCAATTGCTATTACAAAAAGTATTGCATCTTCAGTTTCTAGCTACATATTTTAAAAAAAAATGTTTTCTAACTATAATTTGTTTGTTTGTTTTTCTTTGACTCATGGAAGAAACCCAAAATACAAGGTTTTTCAATTTATTCTCAAAATAAAAAAAAAACCAGAAAATGTGTTACTCTAACTAAAAAAGAACTGTTTTTCTTACAAGTCTATTATATGGTTAAATTAGCTGTCAAAATCTAAAAAATATATCTATAAAATGTAGCCATTTATTTTATAAATTGTTCATCTTTGTTTTCTTCGAAATCTTCTCCTACTTTTCAAAGGATCCAGAGATAATAGAATGGGAAAACAACAAGATTGGTCTATACCCGCTTATGTTTTTCTATTCTTGTCTCTGGCATCCCATATCCATTGTACGAGCCAAACAAATTTGTTAAACCGTCTCGACCGGTCGAAGCGAGAGATTGATTCGTCAGGTGACACAAGCCGTTTCAATGCGATTAGTCGTTTAAGCAAGCCTCCTCTCCAAACAACAATAACTGGTGTCGACCAACAAAAGCTAAAAGAGAAAGATTTAATCGAGAAGTTGTCTGGTCAACCTCCTGTTAGTTTCAAACAATATGGCGGCTACGTGGCTGCAGACGAATCAGGCGGTCGATTTTTTTACTATTATTTTGTGGAAGCCATCAAAGCAAACTCTTCTCCTCTTGTCATTTGGTTCAACGGAGGTATACATATACCTCTAAACAAACTCTCTTTTATTGGAACTATTTGAAATCCTTTTTTTCCTTAGGTTCCAAACATCACATGCGTAACATTTTGTTAACCAACAACTTTCTACCATCTAAGTCCTAAAGAATATTGAGAATTAGACAAGCTAAAAATTAATGATTTTTATTCAAAAATAATAATATATGCAGGACCTGGCTGCTCCTCAGTAAGAGGAGCTTTTACAGAGAATGGACCTTTCCGCATACACAGCGATGGTAAAACGCTTTTTCGCAATCCTTATTCATGGAACAATGGTACGTTTTTTTGCATTTCTTATAATCTTTAGTTTATATATTCACACGATATGAACATATGAGTAAGTATTCGATTACGTGTGGATTCGCAGAGGCGAACGTGTTGTATATAGAAACTCCAGCACAAGTAGGATTCTCGTACACAAATACTCCTGAGAAGGAGTATGTGGAGGGGGAAAGAGGCAATATGACAACAGAGAATAACTACTCGTTCTTTGTGAAGTGGCTTGAGAGGTTTCCAGAGTATAAAGAAAGAGAAGTTTACATCACCGGTCAGAGTTACGCTGGCCATTATGTTCCTCAACTTGCTCAGATGATCCTGCACCGTAACAACCAAACCTTTATTAATCTACGAGGCATTTTAATTGGTAACCCGGGGCTCGACAAATCTGAAGAAAGGAAGGGAACCTATGAATTTTTAGTGCAACGTGGTTTGGCCCCTAAAGAAATGTGGGACAGTGAAAAGCAAATATGCGCCTCTAATGCTCCGGGTATGCTTGAAAAGTGCTTTGAAATGTGGTATAAATTCGATAATTTGACAGCGCAATTGGACAGCTACAACATATATGCTCCTAAGTGCTTAAACTCCACATTGACCAGCAAACCTAAGAAACACACTTCAGTAATGAATTATGATCCGTGCGTTCTCCACTACACTGCGGCTTATCTTAACAGGGCAAAGGTTCAAGAAGCCATGCACGCCGGCGCCAACGCCGCGAAACTACCATACACGTGGCTACAATGCAACGAGGACCTCTTTCAAAATTGGGACGACAACGACGTAGATGCCTCAATGCTTCCTATCCTCGACGAGCTGATGGGAAATGGTGTAAGAGTCTTTGTGTATAGTGGCGACGTGGACCCAGCTGTGCCGGTGACATCTACAATGTACGTACTGAAAAAAATGAATCTAACGGTTGAAAAAACATGGCGTCCATGGTTTAGCGAAAGTGAGGTGGGAGGGTACACAGAAGAATATAAAGGCAACTTTACGTTTGCAACAGTGAGAGGAGCTGGTCATAATGTGCCTACCGACCAGCCCATACGTGCTCTTACTCTCTTTACCAGCTTTATTCGTAACATTCCTCTCCCTATTTCGTAACTAACTTGTACAACCTAGCTAAAACGGTGTTTGGTCACATTTAAATTTCATTACTTGGGTGAAAATGCATTCATATTGGTTTAATAACATAATGGTAAACATAAATCATTATAATATCGATAAATGAACATGTACATTAGAATTATTATCTACATATACATATATATACTCATATTGAAGCACAATTCACAAATATCAGAGATGACATAAACAAATTCTAATCGAAAAACTTTTCTATGGATGGATGCATAAGGAAATCGAATCATTTTGAAAATACATGTTTGGAACAAGCATTGAGAAGAGAACGAACAACGGATTTGAAGGATTTCTTCAAATCCGATTGCATAGAATTATCCGGAAGCTACATTACGTTTCTCCGAAAATCTGTGTCAAGTTGAGATATTAACACAATTCTTCATAATCCTACTCACAAAAACAAAAAAAAATCCAAAGATGGCCTCACAATTCTATATCAAACTAAAGTTTGGCAACTTGCAATAGAATCCAAGACCCATGAACTGCTTGCAGCTCTGGCTCTAGAAGATTTAGCCAAGGCCTAAGCATCAGATCTTCTTTGGGTCAGAGATTTGTTATTGCTAGGCTCAACACTAAATATAATTACCATTAGAAATAGGCCGCTTGTGCAGAATTGTTCCTCTTGCTGCTACGATCAGATCAAAATCTCCCATAATGTAAAACTAAACTGTTGACGAACATAGATCTCAATTGTGCATGTGACATCATTACTTAGACTAAAACCACTTTCTCGAATTTATATCAAACAAAAATTAACTTTAATAGTTTCATTTCATACTATAAAAAATTAGCTTTAATAGTTTCATTTCATACTATAAAAAATCAATTTACATCAATCACACAAACACGCCCTTCATTAACGCACTAAGACCATCTCCAATGTATTTCTCTATTTTCTACTCTAAAATAGAGTAAAAAATAGCATTCCTCTATTTTTTCTCCAATGTATTCCTCTATTTTAGAGGAATGCTATTTCTTCCTCTATTTTAGAGGAATGCTATTTCTTCCTCTGTTTTAGAATAAGACAAAATATTCCTCTATTTTTTCCTCCAAATATAGAGCAAAAAATAGCATTCTCTATTTTAGAGTTGGAAATAGAGATGGGTTGGAGAGAAAAATAGAGGAATGCTATTTTTTACTCTATTTTAGAGTAAAAAATAGAGGTGGGTTGGAGATGCCCTAAGGCAATAAAAACGACGGCCTTTGAGAGGCGATAAAGAGGGTGATTGGGAAGGACTTTGAAAGCTGTAACTTAATTTTTAAAAATTTAAAGTCAGAATTATTCCAATCACACTTTAACTTTCCTGAAATCACTCAAAGCTCCTAAAATTTGTCACAGTGTATATATATTTTTTTTGTTCTACGTTTATGTTTTTTTTTTATAGTTGACAATTGATGACTTTTAATTTTTTTAAGTCATAGCCATATTTAAAAAAAAAAGTCACAGCAATTTTTTTTTTAAGTTTATTTTACAGCCACAGCCAAAAATAAAAGTCCAAGGGGTCGATTGGTAAGGACTGTGACTGTAGACTGTTACTGTAGACTTTTGGCTGTAGGAAAAATGCCTGTAAAAACTGTGGCTGTTACTTTTAAATATTAACAAAGTCTGATTGGTAATAAAGACTGTTGAAACTGTTGCTGTTATTTTAAATATTATAATTTTATATTTAAAATGTAAATTATGAAAATTTCAAGTAAGGTATGAGTGTTATTATCGTTCCATGTGATCTTTTTCTGTTGACATAAAAACACATATATTAGTATAACATAATAAATAAATATTTTTAATAAGTGTTATATTTGTTCTTAGATTATCTTACGAGAAGATGATGATAATGCCATTTTCTGTAAGAACAAATTCTTTAATACAATGTAATACAAAATAAAAAATAGAATTATTTACACAAAAAGTGAAAAAACATAAAAAACAGTAAAATATTTGCTTGAGTATATTTCTTATGTTTATCATTGTATTTATAATTTTTAGTGATATTATAAAAATAGTGTTTGAATCTTTCTTAAAAAATTGCCTTTTGAGAGTTTAACCGTTCAACTCTTGACTAGAAATTACTTTGAATGTTTACTTTTGTTCAGAGTAAACATTTATCCCTATAAATTAGAAAATAACAGTAACAAAATAATTTTGGAGAAGTATAATTGGCTTAATGAACAAGAAAATAATAATTAATTAATTAATTGAATACCAACAAAATGGATTTTAAAAGAAAAAAAAAATGATTAATCAATTAAAATTTCTTTGTAATAAGTTGTACATAGATTTTAATCATTTTGGGAAAGAAAATAAATAAAGTTTTAAGTTTTTTATTTTTAAAATCTCTCTATTCACGCTTTAGAAAAAATAAAAGAAATAAGAAAAAAAAAAATTTACTTTAAAAATTTTAAAATAGAAAAATAAAGTAAAAATGTGATTGGATAAAAAAACTACCCTGCAACCTTGCCACAAAGCCAATCACACCCAAACCAATCACCACACCCCCCCCCCAAAAAGCTCTTTCCCCTTAAAGTAGCGCCACTTCTTCGTCTTTTTCGATCTCTTTTTCCGGCGAGCAGTGTCTCTCACCGCCACCCAAAAAAAGGATCCCCGTCCGTTCTCCTTCCTTCTTCGACTTCCAGATCTCGGAAATAATTGGTGTTTGGCTTGGAATATGGGTTTTCATCTCACTCCCTCTATGCTCAATCGTCGCCGGTATCGCAGTTTTGGGTCGTCTCCTTTGCTCTCGGCAATCGATTCCGTTGTATCATGCATCTTGGCTCTCGAGGACAGTGTCAATTTTTTGGATCTGGTATCTTTTTCCGGTGAGATCTGGTCTCGTCGCCTAAAGCTCTTCGCCGCCGGTGCTCCTTGGTAAGTCCCTGCTCTGTTCTCTGGTTAGGTTAGAGGCGTGTGGCTGTTTCTTTCCGGTTGTTTAGCTCAAGGACTGCTCTTCTTCGTCGGTTGTTTCGTTTGCGCCTCTCTTCTCCTAATCGGGCAAGATAGCGTAGTGTTCCTAGTATTGGATTTGGTTCTAGCGAGTCCTGATTCCTTTTTTCTTCACTACTTCGGTCCGGCGAGTTCTGTTAAGTTTCTTGCGTGGCTCAGTCTAGGGTTGGTATTGAGGACGAATCAAGCCGGATTGACCCATCTTCTTCATGCTTCCTGTGAGGTCCGTTTTTCCAGCGGCGGTTCTCTATTTGATTCTCCCTTCTGGCAATTTTGGACTGGCTCATTCTCTCTTTGCTTCTCCTCTTGATGCGGATGTGGTCTTGGGTCTGGGATGGTGTCGAGATATGGCTTTTGTGTGCAGAAGCTTGCTGGGTTATAGGTGTGACTCTAAATTTTCTCGACGGGTGGTTTTGGCCTCCTCTGGTTATTTCAGTCTACTCCATTCCCTTGCTGATCCTTGCCATTGTGCTTCATGTGTTTTCTCAGTTCGGCTCTTTAGGTTTGATGTTTGTGGTTTGGTAAGGTTATTGGTAGACTATTCTTTATGGAAGAAGCTGCTCTCGAGTCTACTTTACTTCACCCAGCATAATAGTGTCTATTTTATTCGTCTTTTTCTGAATAAACTTCAAGCGAAAATGTACATCTTGCTCCCTTTAATTAGTGTGGTTTTTAATTAGTTTGGTCTTGAGTTGAATATCATCTGAAATATTTTCGGGTGAATAGGCTGCTCTTTTCTTGCTGGTGGTCTTCTTCTTCTTGGGGTTCTCTTGTCTTTCGATTTGGGGTTCGCTATAATCTTTGTCCATGGTGACTTGTTGGTTGTGTTTCCAGGCCAGGTGTCTTTGCTTTATTGCCGTTTCCTCTGTTTGACGTTTATTTACAGAGTTTGTATTGGGTTGTATTGTTCGGTCTTTTGAATTCCTTGTTTGGGCCATGTCTCCCGTTGTTCGTTTGGGCTTTGTTTCCTTCTTTTGGGCACTTGGTTCAGATCGGATTCGTTGTCTTGTCGATTTGGCTACAAATGGATTTGTCCTCTTACCGATCCTTGTATTATGTGTACTCCCATACTCTTATTTTTTAATATAAGAGATGCCACAAAAAAAATCAATCACACAAACACCAGGACCTCGACGACCAAAAAGAAAAAGAAAAAACACCGGGACCTTCTGGGTCATCCAGAATCTTTCCTTGCAAGCTTTATTCAAAGTCGGGAACAAGCAGAAACGCCAGAAAAGAGAAGATGGGGATTACAGAGACCGCCGGCGAGTCGTCGGCGAGAAAGGTGCGACGTCGATTACCAATATCGATCGAATCTTTAGACGGCGATATACTCTGCATCATCTTCTCTTTTCTTGATTTATTCGACCTTGTTCACTGTTCCGTCGTCTGCAATTCCTGGTACTTCCTCCACCAATACCTAGCTTTTTTCCCCTTAATTTCATAGTTTCAACTTTGAAATTTCCCTCTGGAAGAGGATGCTGCTTAGTTTCTGCTTCCTCCGAGTATCCTGACCTAGTTTTTGGAATTTGAATAATTAAGCAATCTCGTGTTAAACCTTTTTTCGATTTTTCTCTATTGATGATAATTGAGGAATGCTGTAATCAAGAGGCTGAAGCTCTTACAAGCTTCATGCCGGAAGATGCATCAGCTTGGTTCCGACTTACCCAGCAGTTCCACTTCACTGGAACGTCCAGCTGAAATAGACGTGGAAGATTTTGCAATGAAACATCACAAGATGGGATTACTAAGAGGTCGAATCGATATTGAGCGATGGGAAGCTCATTCACACCGGTGAGCCAATGTTTCCCATTGGTTTTTTGTTTTTTTCCGTGTTCGAAAGATTTCATTTTTTTGTCATATTTCTAATGTCCTGTATGTCAGGGTTTCCCAGTGTCGAATGAAGAAGGGTTTGCTTCTTACTGGTGTAGGTGATAAGGTAAAACGTTCCTAATCTTAATTGGCTTCTTAGTATAGTATGCAATTCGATTATTTATTGTCCAGCTATGTGTTGTTTAACGTGTTTATCGACTTAACATTGGCTAATGAAGTTTGACTACTTTATCAGGTTATGCGCCTCTGGTCATTGAACAGCTACAAATGCATGGAAGAATACTCCCTTCCTGATGCTGCTTCCTTGATTGACTTCGATTTTGATGAGAGTAAGGTAAACCTCAAGGTGTAAATCCTTTTGGTAGATCATGTTACTGTCTTAACAAATTGGAAATTAGAATAACAAACTATCTTGAGCAAGGGCTTATCCCCTAACTTTGAATTTTCTTTTTGAGATTGTTGGCTTGGTTGGTACACGCATTAGCATATGGAGGAGAAATGGACAAAGAAGCATTTTTCCATCTCGTGAAGGCACGTTTCCTAAGGGCCTTTGTATGCGGTATGTCAAAAAGATACTCATGAAATTCGAGTTGTTGAGAACCTTCATGTTTCTTGAAATCCTAGCTCCTTTTTTTTTTTTGCTACAGAGGGACCAACTGATATTCCATGTTACCTGACAATAATCACTATGATACTTCAACTTAGCTATCTAGCGCCTGTAGGATTGGCTTCTATTCACACTAATAAAGCTTTTTGTTTCTTCATCAACCAGTTACATCGACCCAGAAGCTATAGTTGGATGCGAGGATGGGACAGCTCGTGTCTTTGATATGTACAGTAAGACATGTTCCCAGATCATTAGGTAACATATTCTGTGCTTATTGTGTTGTGGAACTTCTGAAAGTGAAAGTGGAAAAATTTGTTATTGTCACGTATATTGCTTTACAATTCCTTATGAGAAGCAGACAAATTTCTTATCAAATTGGTTAATGCTGTCAACTATCTAATTGCAGGACTCACGGTGGTCCAATTACGTGCTTATCTTTGAGCGACAATCAACTATTTCTTAGCGGGTCGTCACTCGGGAGAGTAACAGTATCTGACCCTTTGTCGGATCAGCCAGTGGCTACTCTTAAATCCACAATAACTGCAGGAGGTAAACTCAAACTCTCCATTTCAGATTGTATCTCCAGTGAGAATACCTAAAGCAACCCTTCTTATTCTTCACAGGTATACAGACCATCTGTTTTAACCAATCCTCTAATCTCGCCGTTTCTGGAACAACTGCTGGATATGTTTCATGCTGGGACCTCAGGTATGTTAAAAAGAAACGTCTGGGTTTGTTTCAAAGACACAAGTTCGAATTAGGATATACAAAAACACTATATAAAGATGTGTTATTATAACAAAGTTTTATCACAGGAAAATGGGACGGTTGTGGGAAAAACGAGTGAGTCCTAATGTCGTCTACTCGATACAACAGCTGAGAAACGATAAATCGGTTATGGTTGCTGGTGGAATAGACGGTGTGTTGCGAGTGATCGATCAAATGAGTGGAAGAATCCTGTCTAGCTGTGTAATGGACGATAAGGTCTCAACAACTTTGAGAAGGAACAACCAAGTGGTGGTTGAGAAAAGGAGAGGAAAAAGAGTTTCTCAAGACATTGAAATCGATAAAATCGAAAAGAGAACTCGGCCTCAAATCAGTTGCTTAGCAATGGGGATGAAGAAGGTAGTAACAGCTCACAGTGGTAAATTCATCAGCGTATGGAATTTCAATCTCTCGTGAAGTCACAAGTTGAAATTGCTTTTGTATTTGTAACAAAACTGGGAGCAATAGCATTATAAATCATTTAAAGACAAAACCGAGTGATTGTAACGAGTTTTACAAGAGTTGAAACACTTGAAACAAAGAAAAAACAAAACAGATTGGTCTATTTAGCTGATTTCTTGGATGGCTCAGCAGAAGATTCGACTTTGAGGATATTAAGTTGACCACCTTCTTTGCAAGCTGCATTAGCTGCTTTCACTTCATTGCAATGGTTTATGAATTTCGTAAGCTCCTGCTCCATTCACAAAAACACAGTACCCACAATTTTTACTTGACAGTTTTTGATCAAAATCGACTCAGATTAAGAGAGATTGAAGAAAAAGAGAAACAAAAATACCCGATCGGTGTCTAGCTCTTTCGTTGTCTTTGATGGTTTCACATTTCTCTTCCCTGTAACAAAGAAAAAGAAGAAGATGACTAAGAGAATCTGAGAAACGAAAAATCGTTTGTAAGCTAAAAAAAAAAAAGTGAATACCTTTACGAGTTTGAACAGATTTGCCATGGCGATTTAGAGCAACAGTCTTCTTCTTCTTTTGGCCCTTGAACAGATTGCTCTTCTGCGTCATCTTCGTTCTCGTCGGACTCTAGGGTTTTTTTCTCCCGTCTCTCAAGGGTTTTGGTGTGTAATAATAATACGAAGAAAGCAACAACACTCAATACCTATATAATGGGCTCTTTAAGGCCCATATTTATGGGCTCACTATTAGGCCCGTTTAACTATAAACTCAAAACGGCGAATTTTTTTTTGGGAGCAAGAAGATTTCATTCGAGGAAGACACGGAGACGCAGAAAGCGGTAAAATCCTTCTTCTTCTCCTCCTTTGTAAAAACCCTTTTTCCATTTTTTTTTTTTTTTGTTTGGGAAGATTCTCTCACAATCCTTCTTCGCTTGCTCTCCAATTTTCGATTTTGGTTTTGATTCTGTTGCTTTTTCTTCCCATTGTGATTGTGCTTCTTCTTCATGACAGTCTTCTTTACACTGACCTCATGACGTTGCATCTGTCTCATCACTCTCGTTTGCTATGGAGAAATCTCTGTTTTCGTGGTAGAATCGGAAATTTGTGCAGTCGGAACTTCTCTCTCATCTCTCCTTCCCTTTCACGTACGACGAAGGTGATGCTTTGCTTTTATTGTCTCATTTTCAAGTCTCTGGATTATTAGGCTGTGTTCTTGCTCTTGTTATGTGCCTACATCTGAAAAATTTGTATTGATTAGTGTGGGATTTAGTAGCTAGTGTCTCTGTTACCGAATATTCCGCTCTTCTGAAACAAAATCGAATGTTTCTTATGGGAACATGATGGTTATCCTTGAAATTTTTTAGTCCAATGTTGATACCAACACAACACATGTGGATTTCAGTACTATTGCAGTTCCACCTGTAATTTGGACGCAGCTGTTTCCGAATTCTCCAATGAGGCGGCTAGTGGCGATATATTGACTTCTAAGAGTGAAGATGTTGGGCCAAAGTCGATAAAATTTCCCTTCAAGCCAGAAGAAAGAGCAGCAAGTGTCGCTGCTTCTTCAAATGGCAGAGTGATGCTTATCGATGGGACATCCATTATTTACCGGGCTTACTATAAGCTTTTAGGTATTGCTACACATGTGTACATTGAATCTAGTTTTTTTTTTTTCGTCGGGTCTCACACTTACTGACATTTGATTGGGCAAAGTGCAGCAAGGTTGAATCATGGTCATCTGGCTCACGCTGATGGAAACGCGGACTGGGTTTTAACAATATTTTCAGCTCTTTCACTTGTAAGTGAAATCATTCATTATTGTGCTCGAGATGTTCATGTGTGTTGTACTTAAATCTGATGATTGAAAAAAGCTTCTTGTAGCATTTTGGATGGCATTGTGTTTTTCAACTTAAGGCTTAAGTATCTCCTGTTTCCTATTCTAACTTTAGGATTCGACTTCTTACCTCCTCTGCATTGTGTTTTCATTTGCAGCTAATTGATGTTCTGAAATTTCTCCCATCCCATGTGGCGGTATATTCCATTTACCATTTTATCTTTTATTTCTTTATCTCTGTGATAATCAGATGAAGTTCTTGTAGGTTTCTTTTTTCACATTTCCGTACTGCTTAATGTTGGATAGCTCCTGCTGACTTAATTAACTGTGTCCATGCAGGTGGTGTTCGACCATGATGGTGAGTCTTAATATAGGCATACCAGACATTGCGTCTGCCATAATTTGTTAAATTCATGGGCGTCTAGCTATTTCTGTGGTGTTGTAGGAACAATTCAGGTTTTTTGGAGACTTTTAGTGTCTATAGTTAACCACTTTGAGTTTGCCTGTTAGATGATATGAACAAATTTGTTGTTAAGCCCATACTCTAGTTCTAATTCGATAGTTATGGCCTCTGGATTTCCTGATTTCTCTTACTAGAGTATGAATGCTTACCCCTAACTGGCTGATGCTAATTGCTCCACGAGCCATATAAAGATGTAATATTCATTATTTTCCTCTTTCATATGAATATATAATAATTGTGTTTAGCTGGTTGAATGTTGTCCACAAAACTTGCCCCAAAACTCTATTTGATTTTTGTTGAGAGTTAAAAGTTTTCAGCTTCATTTATTTCATAGTGGTTGGTGAAAAGTTTCAGATTCCAACTTCTGGCCACCACTGAATTTTTTTATTAGATAGGCTAAGAGAAAGCAGGTGGAGCCCTAGATAGTGATATATTTTGAGGACCAAAAATTGATTAATTGATGTTGTTAATCACCACTGTACTATTTATGGAATCTTTCTGTTAAGCTATCAAGAGAGGGTTTTCTAGTTATGCATGATAGCAGTAATCTGACAAATATATCTAGTAAACAGGGTTATGTGAGGCAAGAAGATTAAATGGTTTGTGGACCTGTACGTCTCTAGTTTACTCTTCTTTGACAAAATAGAGTCTTGTTTCAGGAGTTCCTTATGGCACTACTTCTAATTCATCAAAGGGTTATCATTCTGCAAAAGGTAAGCTCCATGTCCTTAGTCAAACTATAGTTAATGTTGTTAGTTAGAGCAGTTGACAGTATAAGTAATCGGTAATTTTGCATGGGAGTTTAGATAGTATGCTGACTTGATGGTGATGAATGTAACATCGCCGCTAAGGATCACAAATTGCTACACAAGCCTTCAGTACATTGCTTCTATAAATCTTCACTTGTAGTTTGATTTGATTTTCTGCTGTGTGTCTAAGAGAAGTTTTTTTTTTTTTTTTTTTTGTGGCTAAAATGTGTCTAAGAGAAGCTATTCCAAATATTATGGCTTACTTGCCAAGGGTGTCATTTGAAGTGAAATGCTAGCTTTGTCCTCCTTTGGGTTGTTTGCTTGCAGTTTTTTGGCAGTCATAAACTTTGGTGAAGAGAATATAGGGTGGGTCATAATCTCGCTTCTATGGCAATTTTTGTCGATACATAAATTAGAACTTAAGTCACCTCCCATCACGATGGTCCAGTATGACGATGTACACTTAATTGATTTCTAAAATATATATATATATATAGATATATATATATATATATATATATATGTTACCGATGTGGCATATCTATGTTGCCAATAGGGCGTATTTAGCTGCAATGCTCAGTCTGCTGCTGTCTTTTGTTGTTACTGTTTCGTACATGCTGACATAGATATGTATATCGAATAAGCCATCTCCTTCTAAGTGATGAGAACCTTTGTCTCCTCATAATTGTGAATTATGCTCTCTCTGTTCTCCTTTTCCTTTGTACCGAGTGTGAAGGATGATTTTGTTATGTGCTTTATTCTGTGCTTTAAATTATACAGGCATGAACTTCCGTCATACTCTATACCCTGCCTATAAAAGCAATCGTCCTCCCACACCTGATACCATAGTACAAGGACTTCAATATCTCAAAGCATCCATAAAGGCGATGTCTATAAAGGTTATAGAGGTAAATCATACACATGATTTTCATATTTCCTTTTATTGTGATGATTACTCACTAATGGGTAGAAATTCTATGAAGACAGGTGCCAGGTGTAGAAGCTGATGATGTTATTGGAACACTGGCTATGCGAAGCATTGGTGACGGTTTCAAAGTAATCATTGCCAGCTATTCAAGAAATGTTTTCTGCTTATTTAATGCTCGGGGCCTGTTCAATTTGTCTTTTTCCTAGAAGCGAACTGATCATATGTTTGTTGCCTCCTTACAGGTTCGAGTTGTCTCTCCGGACAAAGACTTCTTTCAGATTCTTTCTCCCTCGCTGCGTCTTCTTCGATTAACACCACGCGGATCAGAGTAAGAAATTCATGTTAGATGAATCGTTGTTTCGGTATAGAATTTTGCGTATTATATTAACCTTTTTAGACACTAGACAGGGTTTCTTATGTAATTAGGATATAAATTTGAATAGAATTTTCTTTCAGATATTCTGTGGCTGTTTTCTATGTATGCTTTTTTCACTCACTGGTGTCAGTGCTACCGCTTCTTATGTCCAGGATGGCTTCTTTTGGAATAGAAGATTTTGCTAAAAAGTTTGGAAATTTGGAGCCAGCACAGTTTGTTGATTTCATCTCCCTTGTTGGAGACAAATCTGATAATATTCCAGGTTACGCCCATCTCCTCTGCCCCTTACGAAAGTGTTTCTGATATTCTTTTCTAGACATGTTCCTTTCATAGCTACTTTTGTGAAATTGGCTAAATACAAAATATAGCAAAAGGGCACCCAGAGAATAGTTAAAGTGATCTAAATGATGTTTGTGTTACGTGCAGGAGTTGATGGAATTGGGAATGTGCATGCAGTGGAACTGTTATCTAGGTTTGGTAAGTCGTTGACTCATATACTATATGCATTGATTTGCGCCCCAGTTCCCTGTTAAATCTCTCTTATTGCATCATGTCATCAGGTACATTGGAGAATCTGTTGCAGTCCGTTGATGAGATCAAGGAAGGGCGAATAAAAGAGGTGAGTGAAGTGGTGTTGCATAAGGCAAGCTAGTGCTTCTGTGATATGCAAGGCCTAATTTTTCTCTCATACTTCTTTGCAACAGAGCCTAATAGCTAACGCGGATCAAGCCATTCTAAGCAAGAAGTTGGTAGGTTTTTGTTTTTCTTTCTCTCATTTGTTTCAGCTGTTTTGAGTTTTTGTAATCTAGGGATGATGAATCTTTGTTAAATGGCAGGCACTGTTACGATCTGATCTCCCAGATTACATAGTACCCTTTGACACGAGAGATCTTACTTTTAAGAAACCAGAGGTTTGTGTAGCGATGATCTAATAAAAAAGGCTTACATTATTACATGTAGTACAATATACTAATTATAAAAAAGAGAAAGAAGGAAAGAGAGATAAGTAACAGAGGAAATTGGTGATGTGTGCAGGATAATGGGGAGAAATTGAAGAGCCTGTTAATCGCGATTGCGGATTACGCAGAAGGATTTTCAGCTGATCCAGTCATCAGAAGAGCATTCAATTTGTGGGAGAAACTGGAAGCAAGGTCATGATGATATTTTATGCATCTTTTTCTACTCTTTTGTTTTGTTTTTTCTTCTTCTTTTAATTGGGTATATAGAACAGAGTAAGCTCAAGTTTAGAGTTCTCTAAAAAACCATTAAAGGTAGAAACTTGAACAATGCTGTTGTAAATCATGCTTTATTGAAATTAGCGAGAATGTTGAAGTTGATGCTGATTTGGAAGCTTAGGGGTTGTTTTAATACAACCATTGTGACCAGCGTCAATACCCGGCCTTATAAATTTGTACAATAACCCCAAGCACATGGTTAGTTTTGTCAAACACTCCAAAACTGGTAATGGAAGCTCCCATTACATTGATAACTTCAAGCCTCCCACGAACCCATCTAAAATGCTGTCTGAAACTCTGTTGACTTTGCCAAAACAGGAGTCTTTCCTATCTGTTACTTGAATAGGAAAATGTTGTTTCAAATATAATTTGGAGGTTTGTTAGGGGCCAAGTTGATCTTTTGTTAGATTTATGAAACGCACGCGTTAGTTTAAGTTAACCGTTAAGTGATCGGTGTGTCAACTTGATGCAGCAATATAATTGGAATATTTTCAATTATCATTATGATTTATTTTATTATTTAGTTATTTGTATTTTACATTTATTATTAACGGATTTTAAAGTTTTTATGAACCATTTAGCTCATGTATCAAATTGTTAATTGATTAATAAAAAGCTTTTGCTTTTGAATTAGATTATTTTCTATCTCTTATATTCGATACCAAGCGAAGATTCCATTAAATCATTTAGTTGAGCTGACAGGTCCCAATCGATTCTTTTGAATTTATTGATTGAACTGTTTATCGTTGCTTCCGTTCTATCACAACTCAATTCAAAATAAAAATTGTATATTTAAAAAAATCAATCAATAGTTGGTGAATTTTCCTATCATTTTAGGTCAAATCAAAATAAAATAAACAAAACCAAATCAAAGTTAGTTGGGTTTAACTTTGGTAAAGTGTATCTCCAATACGAACAGAAAACTAAAATAAATGAAAGTAGTTTAAGCAGTAGAGATTGTACAGTTGTTGAAGCTACCCATTGACATTACTCTACAAGTGTCACCCAAACTCAATCAAACCATAACTTGTTCAAATTTCCATTTTGTTACTTTGCAAGTAAAAAACACACAAATGACAAATATTTTTTTCATTCACACTTTTGAGAAACAAATTTAAGAGAGGGAAGGCCTTTTTTACCATTCTCTCTCTCTCTGGTGGAAAGAGCTGAAACAAAAAAGAAAGCCGATTTGGCCAACTTTGATGATTGCTCACTTCACTTTTGCCTTTGGGGACTATTTACATTTTTCTTTTTACATTCATTTTCACATCTATTTTCCCTGTAAAAACACACCCTTTTTTGTATTTCTAAGGGTTTGATGATTGAAAACGAAACACACACAAAGTTTCATCTTTTTATTTGTCACACTCTTCTTCGAGCGACAACACAAACTTCTATTAAACCTGAAACCTGAAAACAACAACACAAGAAGAAGATTAAGCCACTTTACTTAAACTCTCAACAACATTTCCGCCAATGTTCCAATCAAGATTCAGGGAAAGTTTTCAAACTTACCTAATTTACTTCCTCACTGATTTTCAATCCCTGAAGATCACAGCATCTGCTATCTCCATCAACGGTTGCAATGAATCCGGCGAGAATTTTCTGGCGAAGAAGTAATCTAAACTTGAATTCGATCTCCTCAGCGAGTGAATCAGCTGAGGCGAAACCTCAGAACCACCGTACGTATACGGATGACCACCGACACTTCCGGTCCAGTTAACACGCGTGAGGGTGAAGTGGCTACAACCTTTGGGATCCCCAAGAGACAACAAGGTTGGGAAATAGTGTTCTTCAGGGTAACAAGATTCGGTATCAAGGCAGGGTAACCTAAATTTCCTCCATAGTTTCCTCTCTTTGATCACAACCAGAGCGTGACGTTTCGCAAGAACGAAGAACTGAGATCCCACGCGAAAGTCTTCGTACCGAATCTCCGGTAACATCGCGTCGTCTCCTCTTGCGTTGTATCGCTTCGGGAGGAAAGGCTCATCGGAGAGGATCTCGATGAAGCTAGGGTGAGATTTTGAGGAGGAGGATCGATCGGAGAAGAGGTGATTGTGGATGTAAGGAAATGAATGGAGAGGGATACAGTGTTGCGACACGAGTGCGAAATAGAGATTGTTTGGATCGTCGATGATCGCACGGGCAAGCAATCGCCGTTCCGCGGCGATTAGCGTCGGAGAAGCTCGTGCGGTTTTCTTCGCCGGGATGAATTTAGCGTTGATCGACGAATCGAGCAGCGGAGACACGCCGGAGGATGGATCTGCGTGGATGTAAACGTTGTAGAGATCTTCGTGACCTTGAAAGAAGGTTTCCCAAAGAGGCAAGAAAGTGAGATCGGAGTTTGTGAGGAAGAGAAAAGCGATCTTAGGTTGAGGAATCGGGGATAGGGAGATTAGACGGCGGTTATTTGAGGATGATACGGCGGCGCGGTGGAAGAGAGAGAGGTCGTCGAGATCATCGGCGGTTGAAAGAAGGTTGTGGTGGCGGGAGGAAGAGAGAAGGATGTGAGGAGAGAGGAAGAAGAGGAAGAAGAGAAGAGAAAGAGAGAGGAAGAGAGATAGAGAATAGACGAGAGTAGAAGAAGAGAACATCTCTGAAAACAACACACACAGAGAGAAGAGAAGAACACAATTAGAAATTTTCAGAGGAAGAAGATGATTGAAGAAGAAGAAGAAGAAGAAGAAGAAGATTGAACAATTAAAAAGCAAAACAAATAAGGGAAATATGACGTCAGCGAATGGGGACACGTGAATTTTTTTTAAATATTTTGGAAAATTAGAACAAAAAAAAAGGACAAAACGACACAGTTGCTCTATTGCAATTTGTTGCGTAGGGTCTCTCTCTCTCCTCTCTCTATCTCTTTAAATATTGAGACTTGATACGGTTTTTTCAGCAATAAATTTTAATTTTTTCAAACATATCAATTAATAATCTAATAATAGGATAAAGATAGGGACAATGGAACATATAAGACCCTTTAAAAAAGAGAATCTTGACTTTTTATTTTATTTTATTGATATTTTTTCTTATCCACTTGAGTCATCGTTTATCTCACAAGTCATAATGTGTTGTGTGTGAATTAGATCAAATGAGTTGGATAGATTACATTAGGCCTCGGATAATAAACCGAACCGAACTGTCCGAACCGAACCGAACCAATGTTTAGATAGTTCGGTTTGGGTTCGGTTATGACCATTGAACCGATCGGCCAGAACTAAAAATATGTTCGGTTCACGGGTAATTCGGTTCGGTTCACTAGACCCGAACGGTTAACCGAATCTCTAAACCTAATCATCTAATATCCATCTCTCCATCTCTGTCGCATCTTATCTCCACCTCAGACAAAATCTCATTCTTCATCTCCTTCTGCGCCTCCTCTCCATCGTTAAAAATCCATCATCCGTAAAAGGTAAATCGCCATCTCCGTCGCATCTATAGTAGGTTTCGTTTACCTTGCCTATCATCTCCTCTCTTCCAAACCCTAACCTCGATCCATCACTCTCCCTCCAGATTCGTTCACTCTCCGATTTCTGTTTCTTTATACTCTGATTTCTCAATTGAGCTAAAGGGTTTAGTTTCGTTTGTTATTGTTGTATGGGATTTCACTTCTCTTTTTGAAGTGGTTTTGTTTAGCTTTCTGGGTTTTTTGTTTTAGTCACGATTCAAGTTTCAAACATGAGTAATAATCGATTATAATCAGAAGGTCATAGAAATCGATTGTCTGTTTTGTCGATTTTGTTAAGCTTCTCTCTCTCTCTCTGGTTCATTCACTAATTGATATCTTCTCTCGGTGTTTTACTTTTGTAGATGGCTTCGTTTTCTTCTCACGATCAGAACGATAACATGCTTGATGATGAGATTCCAGGCGAAGAAGCTTCAGGACCCAGTCGTGTTGGAAAGAAGAGAACAGAGACTGAACGATCAAGTTTTGTTCTTCCACCAAAACCAAGAAAAAAAATTCCTCATAGAGCAGAGGTATGGAAACACTTTACTCAAAAGAAAGATGACCTTACGCAATCCAATTGTCGTTATTGTGGTATAGAGATAGGTTGTGATAGTAAAACAGTTGGAACTAGTCCTATGCGAAATCACATAGAACGCTGCAAGTTATTTAAGGCTTATCAAGAGAGTGATACTCAGAAAGTGTTGACTGGGGATAGTAGTGGTGTAGTCACAGCTATTAAATTTGATAAAGGAATTTTCAGAAGATCGGTAAATGAGATGATCATTCTTAATGAACTGCCATTTGCTTTTGTGGAATCAGAGGGCTTTAGGCGTTTTTGTCGTAACGTAATTCCTATGTACACGGTTCATTGTAGAAGGACAGCAACCGAAGACATTTTTGCAATGTTTATGCATGAGAAAGCATCTTTGAAGAAGTTGTTTGGCTGTGATAAGAAGAGAGTGTCGCTCACAACAGATATATGGGTCGCTCCTACAACCTCTATCAGTTATATGGTGGTGACGTCTCACTGGATTGATGCTAATTGGGAATTGCAGAAAAGGATCCTCAGCTTTAAACCTATCACAGATCACAAAGGAGATACGATTGCTGCACATCTTATATCATGCTTAGAAGAATGGGGAATTGAGAAAGTCTTCACAGTGACCGTTGATAATGCTAAAGGAAATGACAAGGCACTGAGGTTATTCTCAGAATGTTTAAGGCTGAAGGGAGATACTGCTTTAGTTAGAGATGGTGTGTATTTGCATATGCGTTGCTCCGCTCACATCTTAAACCTGATTGTGAGAGATGGTTTAGCACATGTGAGACAAAGTATCATTGCTATACGTAATGCGGTGAAGTATGTGAGATCTTCTGGTACCAGATTGAAATCATTTCAATTAAGGGTAGAGACAGGAAAGGTTTCTAGAGGCAGCTTGAGCATGGATTGTATCACTCGCTGGAACTCTACATATCTTATGTTGACAGCTGCGATTAAATTAAGAGTTGCTTTTGAGAAGATGTTGGCTGAAGATAAGCTTTACAATGAATACTTTTTGGAATTGGAAGAGAATGGAGTGCAAAGAGTTGGACCGCCAACTGCTTCTTGTTGGGATGAAGTGCAAAGGTTAGTGAAGTTTCTCAGAATTTTTTTCAACTGTACTTTGGCGTTTTCAGCATCTAAGACAGTAACTTCTTCCATCTGTTACAATGAGATTGTCGTGATTGAAAGAAATCTGATTTCTTTAAGTAATCATAAAGATAAACTAGTTAGGAAGGAAGCAACAAGTATGAGGGATAAGTTTGAGAAATATTGGGATGGTATTATAAATATGAATCCACTAGTTATTATTGCTAGTGTTTTTGATCCAAGGAACAAGATGAAGTTTGCTTCACATTGCTTTGACAAGCTTTATGGTAAAGATAGTGTAGAAAGTAATCACCTTAGATCATCTATTAAGAAGGTTATGCGCCAGCTATATGAAGAGTATGCATTGATAAACAAGCCGGCTCAGAGTGAAAGTGCTGGAAATGGAAGTGACCATGCTGATTCTGAGCAACCAAGTGTTGTTTTTGATTTATCGGATGATGATGAGTATGAGCGGATGGATTCTTTATACTCAGAGATGGTTAATGAGACTGCAGATGAGGAAGCAAGCAGTGAGTTAGACATATATTTGCTGGAAAAACCTGTGCCACGACTTGAAAATGGTTTAGGATTGAATTATGATGTTTTATCATGGTGGAAGCGTAACAATTCAAAATATCCCATCTTATCAGAGGTAGCTAGAGACGTCCTTGCGATTCAGGTTTCTTCTGTTGCTTCAGAATCAGCTTTTAGTACTAGTGGTCGGATATTGGATCCTTATAGAAGTTGTTTGACACCTTACATGATTGAAGCTTTGATATGTGTACAACAATGGATGCGAAATTCGATTCAATCCGAAGCAAAGCTTGCTTCCCTAGTGCAAATGTTTGAAGAACTTGATTTCCATGAATCTCTTGGTAAAGGTACAACAAATATCCCCTTCATGTTTTCTCTGTTTTTGAGTTTCTTCATGCTTTGTTGTTCACTAATGTATTTTGTTTTTGAATGTGCAGAAGCTGAAACTAGTATTTGATGCATAGAGATTTGGTATCTTTATATCTCCTTCCATATTTCTCTATCTCGCTCTTTTGGTTTCTTTATGGTTCTTGATTATGCCATCAAATGTTTGATTCTTGGAGCTTTGAATACTAGGCCTGGTTGGTTGTGATCAGATTAATGAGATGCCGTTTGACTTTTTGTATGATTAATGAGGTCTGAAACTCTTGTAATCGAGTATAAACTCACGTTAATGTTTATTTGATTTGGCCAAATTGTTCAATTTTAACAGATTCAAATTAATGGGCCAATAGTTCAATTTTAGTAGATTCAAATTAATGGCCCAATAGGTTTTTTTTTTTTGACTCATTTAACCGAACTAACCGGTATAAACCGAACTAACCGAATATAACCGAATTGGTTGATTTTTTCCGAATTTGAAGCATAAACTTGAAAAGTTCGGTTCAATTCGGCAACAAAATTAATACCCGAACTAACCGAAAATAAACCGAACCGAACCGAAATTTTGTTCGGGTTAATTCGGCATAAATAGTAAAAACCGAACTAACCAAATAACCGATTTAACCGAACCGAAAAATCCGAACTAACCGAACCCGCAGGCCTAGATTACATACTCAGTTCCGAACGGCGACATCCTTTAAACAATAATAAAAAAATATATTTATATATATATATATATATACATATATTTAAAAAAAATATATATTTATATATATATACATATATTTAAAAAAAAATTATAATTATATATATGTATTTTTTGTTATTATTTAGATCTCGCACATATTCCATCCGTACCGCACAATCACCATTCAAAACTTCAGATAATATGTCGTGGTTAAGCGCTCGGCAATCGGAAGTCGCCGGAATTTACTTTAATCGGAAAATAAATCGAATAAATTTTTAAAAATTCGTTTTTAGGTTTAAATTGATGATACATACTAGATTTATAGATTTATAATATAAATAGCTAGAAAACGAAAGAAAAATAATAAATTACGTGAAAAAAAAATCAGCGGCGGCTAATTTCTAAGATTTCAGAAATCGTGATTTAAAAAAGCTATCCTTCATTTAAAAAAAAAATAAAAAAAAACAAAAATTTTGAATATGCTAAGCATCGAACTCACAATACTATGTCCTTTTTAAGCTCTTCTTCCCATTGAGTTGGCAAAATATTTGTATATTTGACACGATCGCAAATATTTAATATTATATTTTTAATTTTTAATATTAATTAATAAAAACTATTTAAAAACTCTAAAACCAATCTCTGAATAATCTCCGTTTAATCCCCGATTTTTGAATTATGCACCAGATCTATACCAAACACCGAATTTTTGAATATTGGCCAAAACAGAAAAAGAATATTACTATTTTGTCCATCCATAATTACTATTCTGTCCGTCCCATACTTTGAGGTGATTGGAAAAAACTTTGAAAGCTTTGACTTAATTTTTAAAAAAATTAAGTCAGAATTATCCCAATCACACTTTAACTTTCTTAAAATCACTAAAAGCTCCTAAAATTTATTGTTTTACGTTTATGTTTTTTTTTTAAGTTGACAATTGATGATTTTTAATTTTTTAAAATCACAGCTATATTTTAAAAAAAAAATCACAACCATATTTAAGTTTATTTTACAGCCATGGCCAAAAATAAAAGTCCTATCCCTTTGCTTTGTTTCATTCGAAGTTTTTTTTTAATCATTTTTGTCTTCATCCTATCAAGATTCAGATATTTTTCCCTAACTCCCACTTTTCATTCCCAAAACAAAAACTTTCTTCAATTATTCTATTCATCTTCTCATGGCGGCTCTCTCCACCTTCTACCACCCACTCTACACACACCACAACCACCGTACAAAGAGACAAGCCCGAAGCAGACACAGTACCACCAGATCCCTGACGGTAATGTCTTGTCGGAAGCAGAAATCACCGGAGGAAGAGAGCGAAGGAGTGATACGAAGAACAGTGACAAAGATGGTTTCAGAGGCTGAGAAGATTGGGAAGAAGATGAAGCCAGAGAAGAAAGGAGACATGAAGGATTTGATGCTTATGAGTCTCTCTTTTGCAGTTTATGTTTATATCTCTCAGCTAATGGTTTGTGCTTACTTCGCCTGGCGCCATGTCAATCTCCCCAATCCCTCATGGTAGTTTAGCTTTCTTCTTACCCCAATTCTTAATTGGGTTTTGTAAATTCTTCACATAAATCATTAATAAGATTAAAAGACTCCATTGCAACATAGAAGAAATGAGAGTTGATCTTTTCAGTTTTGGTCTTTTTTATAGTTGAATCTGTTAAAAACCTTTCTTCATACCTTAATCTGCTTTAACTCTGTGACGTCGAAAGATCCGGCAGAAAAGAGAAACCAACCATTGCCATAGCACTATCAACCAGTTACGGCTCTTTGCCTTGGCATTACCTTCTTCTCTCCCTCCAAATATTCCTTTGTACATCTCTTTTTGCTTTTGGTACACAGCTTTCTCTTGCTCTGCAACTGCTCTGAGCTCTCTTCGAATCGCTATGTCATCAGGAGCATACTTTTGGGCTTTTCGAAAATCATCACGAGCTGATTCCATCTGTCCTAGCTCTGCCTTCGCCTTCCCTCTTCTGAACAAAGCTTTTGGGTTTTTCTCATCTTCTGTCAACACCTGACAAGTTTTACAGCTTTGGTTATTAGATTTCGAGAAACCGAGTACGAAAAATTATGATCTCTTTCAATGAATGTCTTGATGGGTCTCACAATGTTGCAGTGACCAATTGCTTCATCGTATCGTTTCAGCTTGATCAGGCAAGCTGCTATGTTTAGGTGACATGGGTTCTTAACTGCCAAAGCCATATCCTGGTACTTCCCATACAGCTGAAACATAAAATCGTCACCCATGTATGCAATGGCCTGAGACAGGAAAACCATGACTTGTCAAGAGCCGAAAGGAAACACACTAGCCTCGAACAGACTCGCTGAGGATGCCTGGAATCAAACGGTTATCCTCCTAGGCTAGTAAACTAAACGAAAACTTTGACTGTAATTAACAGAAAGAGAGAGAGATCCATAACCATTTCATACTGTTGCATGGCCTCCTCCAGTTTATCCTCCTTAAACAGAGAATTACCATCCATTTTTCTTCTGTCTGCTGCACCAATCCTTTCCTCCACAGTCATATCACTGCGAGCCTTTCCCTGTACAATCCATCCTCTAAGTCAGCTCTCAGCAAGGAGGTTGGGATAAAGCTGGTTGTGGAGTTGTAGAAGATGGTAAAGAAAAAAACTTGCCTCCTTTGTTTCATCAAATCCAATAACTTCAACCTCATATAACAAGTCTGCCATAGGTGGCACATTCGGAAAAGAAAAGTTTCCATCTTTCCCATATCCCAATTCCCAGCCAACATGCAAGAGCGCACGTTCACCAGATTTCATGCTAGAAACACCGATAGCCAAACCGGCCAGTTCTTTTTTCTCTGTCTCACAGGCAGTTTTTCACTACTTAGTGCACAATCTCGTTTAAAAAAATTGTATAGTTCTTTGAAGCAAAAACAAAGGAAACTCAATTTCTTTCCTCCCAAATATCATTTTTCATTAGGTTCACATGAAAAGCAAGCTGAGTCAGCAATTTACCAATGATGGTGCATCCAACGAGAAGGAGGTGTAGAGTACATAACTGATAGCCACATACCTTTTCCTAGAACCAATTCAATAGGCTGCTGCTCTTTCCATGTATCCTCAAACTTATGCTGCGTGTGATTAGTCCACGCCCGATAGTGCACTATGGCCAATATGAAATTGGTCAGATAGTAAAATTCAAACAAATGGATAACTTTGTAGAAGATTTTCTCCAGGAGACGTTGGGCTAAGTGTTCCTCACCAACCATCACACCCAGAGAAAACATTTCATGTAATTGTTTTATCAATAACCGGCAGCTCACCAAACTTATACCACATTTTAATCCTCTTCTATGCAAATAACCCTCTTATAGCACGATAATTACGATTTCATATCAAGGAGAACAACTAACAAAATTTCTGAGCTCAGTCAAGAGACTACTTACAGAAGCATGTCGAGTACTTGGATGGTTTGGAACCGTGACCTTCCTTTATGATCTGCTTACTGACTTTCTCATCCAGAACCTCAGCTTCACTATCAACTTTAGGGGGAACACTACCATCTTGAGAAGGCTCACCATGCACAACGGCGCTACCTTCAGTAACTATTTCGTTCTCTTTGTCTTGAGCTAAATGATAGGGTATGAAAACATAGCAGTCATTATCCGTTCTTAACAAAAAATCAAAAGTTATTTCCTCCAGCAGATATGTTGTACATATTCCAAGATCACAATATGATGTAAAATAAAGCAGTTCACTTAATTTCAAAAGCCAGTTTGCTTTACGCAATCATCTGAAGAAAATTCTTCCACTCCAAACAAAGCATCCAAATTTCAAAGAAACAAAAGATGCGGCTGGACATATATTCGTGGCTAATAGCTTATGAAACCGAACATAGTGAAGTCAAACATTCAGAGAGGGAATAAATGGCACCAGAAACAAGAGTTTCACTTTGCTGCTCCAGAGATTCATCCATTATTTCCAATCCAACCTTCGATCCTGAATCAGAAAGGAGAAGTGTTAGAGTGATGGCGTTGTCATCCAGAAATAAACATAAAGTGTTGAATTGATTATACAAGAAGCCTTTTAACTAAACTATTTCATGATCTCAGTGATAAACCCCAGAACTGAAATACACATAGACATTCATTACAATGGTTATATGAAATGATATTTGACTATGAACAACAACGCACAATTGGCAAACTATTCGAGAATAAGAGCTCCAGCATCGAACAAATCGAAACCCAGAAAGCCTCGGTGACAAAATCCCGTAAAAACATGGAAACATCTCATTCAAAACAAAAACCAAGTGTTTGTCGTCAAAATAGCAGAAAGTAAAAATGAAAGAGCTGTGGATTCGGAGAAGAGGAGAGTGAGCTTACAGAGTATGAGAAGCGGAAGCTGAAGGGAAGTGTGATTCGTCGTCGTCGAAGACACCCACGAGCTACTCTCGATCGAGAGATCTACTAGACTCTAGAGACGACGGATGGTTAAAGAAAATATCAAAAAAGACCTTCAGTTTTCATTTTAAGTCACACTGAACCGTGAACTATCGAAAGCTTTCAAAAGAGCCTCGATTTTTTTTTAACGGGAGTTTAACGACGGTGACTGGGATAACGGAATATAGTGGGCCCACAAACAAACAGCAACATCTGATGATTGTTTCTGATCTTATTAAGTTTTGTCGTGTGATCCCAACTCCCATTTGACCAACCCAAATTGATCTTTTAATTGATTTGATCCCTAATTTTAGGGGAATGATACACCAATCATTGTAAATGATACACCAATCTTTGTGTTTTATTTTTATAATTTTTTTTTCTGTCTTTTTCATTAACAAAATGTAAAAAAAAACTGGCTTCCATTTTTGATTTTTCTATAGACAGAACACTATATCGTTAGAATGTTGTAATTAAATAATCGAATTATTTTACATTTTGTCAATTGTCATGTTTGTTTTCATCGGCTAGGATGTGTTGAAAACGATGAATGGTGAACAATGGGGAGAGAAGGAACGTGAAAAAAGGGATACACAAGTGTCTCCACCAATTTCTGAGCAAAAACAATCACATCCTCTCATTTTCAAACCCCTAAACCAAATTGTATAGTCAAACAAAAAACAAAAACACAAATCGAAAAAGCTTTCTTCTTCTCCAAGAAACAATACGCCACAAATACTATACGAACGACTAAGACGACTAGGGAGAGATAGACAAAGACAATGAATTCAACTACAACAAAAAACGTATGTGGAGACAAATGGTACCTTAACCTAGACAAGCCTGAAGAGGCATTGAAGTTTCTTGGATTCGTCCTCATTTTCGTCATCCGTACTCTCCTCCATCATGCCATGAAGCCTTTAGGCCAACCTTACCTCACCACCGATTTCGCCGTATGTTAATCTCTTCTTCTTCCTCTTCTTTCTCTCTTTTGATGATTTTCAATATTAACTCAAAACTTTTGTATGCATCAGATAGGGTTGATTCTAGGTAATCTTCCCAAGTTTCGAGAGGCATTCTCGGGGCCTTATTCCGTAACACTCAACAACATTATCGAATTCGGAATGATCTGTCACATGTTCGTGATGGGTCTAGAGATGAATCCAAGCACTCTCCTAAGACCACCAACCAAAGATGCATTCATAGCATACACAAGCATGTTCACAACCTTTGTTCTCGCCTTTGCCACAACTCCTTTCCTCCATTATACCAAAACCGCTCCTTATATTTTCTCCCTCGCTCTCTCCCTCATGGCCTCAAGCACCGGTTCCCCTATCCTCACACGCGTCATCTCCAATCTCAAAATAAGAAAATCAGATCTTGGAAAGCTTGCATCATCCGCAGGTGTCCACACAGACATGATCTCTACCTTGTTTTATTGCTTTGGCTTCATTTTCTTTCCTACAGAGAAACCTCTGCCTCGTCCTCTCCACAGATTCTTCAGAGCCCTCCTCATGTTTTGTCTCTTCCTCGCTCAAGTCACTTTCACTTCCATTGTATCCCCAATCTTTCTTAGTTGGGTCAACAACGAGAACCCCGAAGGCAAACCACTCAAGGGATCTCACCTTGTTATGTCCCTCGCATTTGTCGTCTTGATCTGCAGTTTCCCAACTTGGCCACCTGAATCAATGTACAACCCTATTCTCAGCGCTTTCACGGCTGGTCTCTTTCTTCCAAACCAAGGAAGAATGTCGAAATGGATCATCAACAAAATCAATTACTTGCTCAGCACGGTCTTTTACCCTATCTTCTTCTTCTGGGTTGGATTCATAATCCACATGAGAAACTTTGACATCGGAGATAAAATGGCGTGGGCGAGGTTCTTTGCTCTTCTTGGCACTGTCATAGCCGGAAAAGTCACCGGAACTGTCTTGTGTGGTGTACTACTCGGATATCATGTCCCGGAAACCGCATCCCTAGGACTGCTTTTAACCACCAAAGGCCATTTTCATGTCTACTTGGCCGCCTTAGCCATTCGGGTACATATCAAAAGCTTTCTCTTTTTTGCCATCTTTAAAACAAGATCTTTTACCGTTTTTGTTCATCTTTCGATGCAAATGCAGACAAACAGGGTGAAAAATACGACCGGCGCAATGATCATTTTCGTCATTGTCCTCACAGTGGTCTACTCTCCATTTGTGGTAATGGACATTATCAAACGTGCCAGAAAGCGAGTACCTGTACATATCATGGCGCTTCAGTGGCTCGATCCAACAACTGAGCTTCGGATCTTGATCGGTCTCCACGGTCCCCACAACATCGGTTCCACGCTCAACCTTATGGAGATCTGCCATGGGGGGCGTGAGCCAGGGTCCATATTCTATGCGACTGACATGGTGGAGCTGACTGATGAGATTGCCGCCACACTGAAAAAGGGTGGAGGAGCGGGTCAGAGTAACGATTCGGTGACGGTAACGGATAGGTCGGTGACGGAAATGAGAGAGAGTATAACGGCTGCTGTGAATGGGTACGGGGAGCTCCGCAACGGACAAGGTGTGACAGTACGACGGATGCTGGCGTTGTCGACGTTTATGACCATGGCGCAGGACATCTGCGGATTGGCTGATGAACTTATGGTTTCCATTATAATTTTACCGTTCCATAAACGCCTGAATCCTGATGGCACTCTCGACTCTGGCCATGCCGGGTTCCGTCATGTGAACCGCAAGGTAATCGTTTTCATCCAATTATAACTCCATTCTAGTCATTGAAGAATCAGAGATGTGATTTGGCTTTTGTGTGTGCAGATTCTGAAGAACGCACCGTGCTCAATTGGAATTCTCGTGGATAGGTCGTTTGGGCAAACAGAAGAGGCATGGAGACCAGGAGCGTCCATGGACATTGCTATTATATTCATAGGTGGTAGGGACGACCGAGAGGCACTAGCCTTTGCGGCACAAGTGGCTCGACACCCTGCTGTGAAATTAAATGTGATACGTTTCTTGGAAGACAAGAGCTCTCACAACGCACAAAAACGCAGCAGTATCCTCAACAGAGCGAGCGTGGTAGAGCAAGAGGAGGAAATGAAGCTTGATGATGAGTGTTTTGCTGAGTTCTACGAAAGATATATAGCTGGAGGAGGAAGAGTGTCTTACATGGAGAAGCATCTCACCAACTCCTCTGAGACTTTCACAGCTCTTAAATCACTGGATGGAGAGTATGGGCTGGTGATTGTTGGAAGAGGAGGAGGAAGGGCGAGTAGCGGGTTGACCACTGGCCTCAACGACTGGCAGCAATGTCCAGAGCTCGGTCCCATAGGCGATGTTCTTTCCGGCTCAGATTTCTCCCACAACACATCAATGTTGATTATTCAGCAGCAGCGTACAAGAGGTCAGCTAGAAGGCCTTCATGACGATTTCACCATCCTGTAAATATCTGTTCAAAAGCACGCACTTAGTAGCTCAGAAGAGTAGTAGCTTCACCGTCCCAGCTCTTAAAGAGACCATGTACAATAGCTCAAACATTAAGTGGGGTTTGTAGATAGAATGGTATAAAGAAGAGGTAATCTTAAGCATTATTTCTTAGCAGCCTGAAATGTTGTCCAAAACATTGAGTTAAACCAAATTACAGGACGATTTATTTCTGATTTATACAAGCACAACTAGGGAAAAATTCACAAGTTCATTATAAGTCTTGTGGTTGGTGCTTAGATAAGGACAATGTGAAACGTTTTTCCAAAGTGCCGATGGAGAACTCTGGGTTCCTTAGTACTGAGTCGTAAACTTGGCCACCTCTGCCTGAAAACACAGAAGGGTAAAGCGTAAGGCCAGGGGTAAAACGCAACATGAATAGCACTTGATATTCGTCTAGCTAATTCACAACTTATGATCCTAGAGAAAGAAGAGCAATACTTTCTCGACCAAGTGGGTTTAATACAATAGAATCCGATCAGGACTCTGGAGAGAGAGAGAGAGAGAGAGACTCTTTGGTACCTCAAATTGGTTCTTCAGAAAGTCAAGCTCCTTGTCCAGGTCATTGATGGCTTGATTGTAAGCTTGCATTGGGGAAGACTGGCTTGTTGTGTGAATCTGCAAACAGAACCAATCGCACACTTAAACGAAAACATCCAAAGAACTTTATATGAGTCCTTAATCAACCAGCAATCCCATTCCAAACACAACTCATAAAAAAAAGGCAAGAGAATCATTTTTAACCCAGAGCAAACTGCTACGACAAGGAGCTTAAACCAATAAAGCTTCACACTTTCCAAACAATCAGACACTGTTTTCAAGTTGCTAAACCAGTACTTGGATCCTAAGGTCAAACAATGAAATGGCAAAAACCCAGACAGGATACTACTCTGTAGAAGATTTTAACTTACTCTCACGATGATTTTGTACTTGAGAGGATGAGGCAATTGGTATCCAGCAAACAAAACATTATCGTCGCGGTGAAGTTGCCTGATAAAACCCAAAAAAAAAATCAGAACAAAGTTGGCAAAAAATTAAGGATCTCTTCTAAGAAAAGAACAGTAAAATTCAACTAAAAGAGACAAACAAAACACGTACATGCGGACAATGTTACCAATCGTATGGTCTTCTCTCTCAATAGTGAAGGAAGCAGCATTGATGATCTTCGTATCCCTATCATAAGAAACCCTAGAACATAGCAAAATCGAGAAGGAGTTTAAGCCACAGTAATCAATCACTCAAAGATGAGATTAGAGTAAAGCTTTTTCATTACTTTTTGGTGCCTTCAGGGACGACGAATCGCTCATATCGGTCGGGAGCATTCATGGCTAATCGGGGATCTTCGTTTCGGTCTCTCTCGCCGCAGAGACGGTCGAAGGGTTCTTCAGTTTCTCTCTGGCCAGCGAATTGAAAGCCACACGACGTCGTTTTTGTCAAAGTGCGTTTAAAAGAAAAGAAAAAAAAAAGGAGATATTGGTATATCCACGTGTTGTATCGTTATTGGTTAATAGCCTTTGGGTCGGATCGGGACGATAAAAACCCTGATATTTCAGTTTAGGACTTTAGGTTTCAGTTATTTACACAAAAAGCGGTTGTGATTTAATTGGGGAAGAGACCTAAAATCAATCAGATCCCTAAAAATCGAAACCCGAACGCGTAAAAACTTTGAAAACCGACTATGGCCTTTCACGTAGCTTGTCCAATTACATGGTATTTTTTTTTTCCTCTAAATCTTTTTTTTTTTTGGTTTGGCGCCTCGTAAAGCTTCCCTCTAAGCCTTGGCTTCTTTGTTTTACTTACAATTGTTCTAATCGCTTCTTTTGGGGGGTTTTCTCCTTTCTTTCTTTCTTCGCAGCCGGAAAATCTGCTTCTGCGTATTGGGGTATCCTCGGAATCTTCATGGTAAGGATGTGTTTCTTAACGAGATCCATTCTCTCGAAGACTTCTTGCGAAATCCTTGGGATGCTGAGGTTTCCAATGAAGGTACCGTTCAGATCCATGTGCCTAAACTCGATGTCTTCGATACTGGCTCTCGCATTGCGGCTAGAGATGTTTTTGGTGTTGGGAATGATTCGGTGATGGAGGTTGCTGCGTCATCGGTTTCGATACAACCCAAACGTTTGGTGTTGCAGAAGAAGGTAGCCGAGGATTTTGCTGCTAACTCTGGTTCTGGTGACTTAGAGGTGCGATTCCTGCTTCCGAATAATTGTTTGTGTGGTTATGATATTGCTGCCTTTGTTTGATGATGCAGCGAAACATTATATGTAGTAGCATCATGTGTGTAGACATATGTATATGTGAGACACGGTGTATCTTCAGTAATGTTGATAATCTGTTTTCCTTTGTGTTTTGGTTGTGTCCTGTCCTTTCAGGTTTCTGTCAAAGAGCTTCATGGAGAAGATCATGACCATCACGGTGGAAGTATTACGTGTCACATGTGCTATTTGGTTGAAGTTGGGAGGAGTGAGAAAGCGGCGAAGATGCTTTCTTGCAAATGTTGTGGCAAGAAGTATCATAGAAATTGCTTGAAGCCTTGGGCTCAACATAGAGGTATCTTTTTCATAGGATTGTGATGTTTATGAGTCTTCTGCCTAGATTCTTATAGCGGTTTTTGCTAGCAGATTTGTTTAATTGGAGCTCTTGGGCTTGCCCCTCTTGCCGAACCTGTGAGGTTAGTTTGCAACTTTGTGCTCAATGACTAATCCCGCTCTTTATATTTTGGGCTACAATGACTTTTCCTCATGAAAGTATCTGATATATCTCAAAATGATGTCACGAGAAACTGATTTTGAACATTTTCATTAAATGGTTCGACTGCCTCTGGACAGAATTAATAGGTTATTTATCCTGTACATTCTCTTGATTTTGTTTCCTTTAGGCCTGTGGAACTTTAGGGGATCCAAAGAAATTGATGTTCTGCAAAAGATGCGATGATGCATATCATTGTGATTGCCAACAACCCCGGCACAAGGTATAGTATTTGTTGCTTCTATACAACGTTCTCATTTTGACTTTTGCAAATTGATTTATTTTCATTCCTGGATGTTGCAGAATGTTAGTTCTGGACCCTATTTGTGTCCTAAGCACACTAAATGTTACAGCTGTGGGTCTAAAGTCCCTGGGAATGGCCAGAGCTTACGGTATTTAAAGTTTTTGCTTTGTGATTTATACTTTTAATTGATTCTCTTAGTGTGCACTAGATCGCTTATCGTTTCTTTTAAACATGCAGATGGTTTTTGGGGCATACTTGTTGTGATGCTTGTGGAAGGTTGTTTGTTAAGGGAAATTATTGTCCTGTGTGTTTGAAGGTATATTCTCGCACTCCTTCCGTTGTTGATAGTGAAACGTGTGCTATGTTTCCATGCTTCATTTGGTTATGTTTGGGCCATAGATAATTTTTGAGGTATATGTATTTTATAGTGGTTACCCTACATTATCAGACATCGGAGTATTGAAAAGGCAGTTAAATGCAAAATTGTTATGTATTCTTTGTCTCGCTTTTGAGTCAAATTGACCAACTTATTTTGCTTTCACCATGTAGGTTTACAGGGACTCCGAATCAACACCAATGGTGTGTTGTGACTTTTGCCAGCGTTGGGTTCATTGCCTGTGTGATGGAATCAGGTCCATATCGTTACTCTATTTCATATAACCAATTGCACTTCTGTGTCCTGTAAGAATGTTTTCCAAGTCTGGTTCCAACTATCACTAACTTAGCAAACAAATGTTGCAGCGATGAGAAATATATGCAGTTTCAAGTAGATGGGAATCTTCAATACAAATGTTCTACTTGTCGCGGAGAATGCTACCAGGTATGTTTCATAGGCCCTCAGTCTTTTTTTCTGTTTTTCTTGTCTTATTATATCTCTCCAAGGCTAGTGGATTGCTGTGAATGACAATTCAGTGGTCCAATTTTCTCTCTCTGATTTGTGTGTATGATGCTAGGTCAAGGATCTTGAGGATGCTGTACAGGAAATTTGGAAGCGAAAAGATATGGATGATAAAGAGCTAATTGCTAGCCTCAGAGCTAGTGCACGAGTTGTTGGGCATACTGTCATTGCCCCTCTTATCAACCAGCCTGGTTCGGTAGAAAGAAAAGTTGCTGAAAAAGTTATGGCCAGTGGTGAGGAAGAGAAGCCATTAAGAGTTCTCAGGATAAAAAGTAGCAGGCCTCAAGATTCAGATAGTGAGAAATTTGGAAAACAAGCTACAGAGCTTAACACTGTGAAAGCAAAAAAATTGGTGATAAGTATAGGCCCTCGAAAGGCCGGGGTTACAAACCCTATGAGCAGCGAGGTATCAAAGCTTGCTTCCAAATCCAATGGTATGTGTAGTTTAAGTTTCTGCATTATATGAGAAAATACACTCCCAAGATTTACATTGAAGACCATATTTTAAATTTGTTCTTTTCTTTAGATTGCTATAGGTCATAGACAAGACAACATAATAAAAAGAAACTTTGGTTATTTTCAGGAAAGCATGGGAAATTACAATCAGAAGAGACAGTTTCCCGAGAACAGCAGCGGAGCTTGTTGGGAAAGAGTAATGAAGAAAAGAGAGGGTCTCAAGGTGAAGTAGCTACTTCAAAGGGTGATGGCGGAATTATAGGAAGACACTCAGAAGGCAGAGATGGTGGCCCACATGAGTTGCAGAAAGATTCAAGACGATTGCTGAAATTTAAAATAAAAAATCATAATCCCGAGAGTCAAGATGGTGAATCCCCTAGCATTGTCGAAGAAAGAAGCAAGTCTGGTAAAGGACATAGGTCTAAGAGAAAGAGAGCATCATCACCTCCAGCTGAAAAGTCAGCGTTCAACGAAGACGAAGACGCATCACTGTCACGCGACGACAGTTTGTTAGACGAAATGCTTGATGCTAGTTGGATTCTGAAGAAGTTGGGGAAGGATGCGAAAGGAAAAAAGGTTCAAGTACACGAGGCCTCGGATAATTCATGGTATATGGAACTTTTTTGTTTTCCCCTTTGAACATCTTAATGTTAGATGTGTCATCTATAACTAAGTTTCTAACAAATGAGTAATAAAAAAACAGGGAGAAAGGAGTGGTAAGTGAAGTAGGAGGAGGAGGCACATCGAAGTTGATGGTGACGCTTGAGAATGGAAAAGTTAAGACGGTCGAGCTTGGGAAGCAAGGGGTTCGATTTGTTCCTCAGAAGCAAAAGAGGACGAGAACGTGAGGCTATTCTTGAGCATCCGCATATGGAACAACATGAGCTTCTTTTATCTTTCTATACCTTCTAGAAACTGTATGTAAAAAAAAATATACACTTTGAAAACGAGATTAGCTTCTTATTTGCCTGGGAACAAGTAGAAAAGAAGAAAGGTTAGCTGCCGAGGCAAAATAAGAGGTCAGAATTTGGCAATTTGAAAAGAAATTAGAGGGGTGTATTCAATTAAGTGTTTGGAATGATTTTTGTTTGAATTTTATATTTCATTTTATTCAAACATAATAATTCTGAAAATCTCATGTCATTGGTTGTAATATTTGCCACTGTTCTCTAGCAATCTAATTTTATTAAACTATTGATTTATAAAGGTACTTTAAAATCTAATATCATCTAGAAAATATGTTGTGTAAATAATTTTGTGTAGAGTAACATTCTTACTCAAAACACACAGATCCAAGTTTCATAAATCTATGTGATATTTCTGGAATTTCAGTGAAAACCTATGAAAACTTCTTCAAATCCATCACTAAAATCATCTTAAGCTGCAAATGGTTGCATTAAAAGAAATGAAAGAGGAATTAGAGAAAACAAAAAGTTTTGTATGCTCCTGTCCTATTTAGTGGATAAGTTGTTTCCTAATTTTTTTTCTTTGTTATCCTAACTAACGTGGAATGAGCTGTTTATTTTACATTTTCAGCTTAACTGGTAAAAATTGAGGGTTATCAAAATTAAAACCGTTTTAAATTTTTGCTCGAAAATGATCCCACCTCATTTTATGGACATTTTCAGTTAATGGGCCTCAGATTGTTCAGCTACTCAATCCAACACCAAAGTCAACCCCAACACAAGATTTATTTAGACTTTAGAGATTGCCACGCGTAACAGACAAAGACGTAACAAATAGTAAGGGACCACTACGGATAAGAGTTACAATTTAACAATAGTTTTATTCGAAATGACACCATATAATAATATGGTAATAAACTAATAATGTTTCGAATTAAAGTTTCAATTTTTAAGTGTCGGTCCAACATTAACTACACAATACAGGAGTAGCTACTAGAAATGGCACAGGAATAATATGAGATTATATATAACATAAAAGTTAAAAAACAAAATTTGGAGAGTTGAAGAGTTGTGAAAGGAGAGCTAGTAACAACACGTGATGATTGAAACCAATCTTCTTATCTCTTCTCTAATCAATCAGCTTACGTTATTTCATTTTTTTTGTTAGGTACTACGAGTAACAAGACCAACAAAAAAATAAAAAATAAATCTCGATCTGTCCTGGAACAAACAAAAAAAAAAAGAGAGAGAAAGGACATGTTACAGCTTTTTTTCACGATAGCTTTCTCGGCGGCGCCGTTAACTCTGTACATACCGCCGATCAGATGTTTAACGGTGTTTGTTGAAACGATGGAGGAGATGGGAACGGAAGGTAGGGTTTATAGCAGGAGAATCTTTCCTCGCGCAAGAATTGCTTGGTCGAGGCTTCTCGATTGCTTCTTCTCCTCTTCACGCCGTCTCTCTTAATTAAACTTGTTCGTCTTCCTCTGTATATATATATATGTATGTCATATTCCTTAAATTTCCTTCCTTGTGTTTTGATCACGTACGCTAATATGTTTCTCGATTTGGGATAATTCGAGATGATTATAGAGATTTTAGGTTTTTTTTTGTTTTTGTTCGTCTGTTGTTGATCTTAATAATATCCCATTTGAGATGGATCTGATTCTCTTTTTGTTCTACTTCTCGCTTTATTTAAACAAATTTTATTAGGTATGTAAAAAGTGAGATTTGATACACATGCTCAGAATCTGAAGCAAGATCATCTCGTTTAGTTACAGTTGAATTATAAAAATGAAATTGAAGAAAAGAATTAATCAAATATAGAAATAATTGGTGAAATTTGTATTAGTTGGCCATTGTGCAAGGCTTTAAGAACCAGAGAACGTCTAATCCCCTAGCTTCCTTGCTTTCTCCACTCTTTCTTATCTTCTCTTCTGCTTCTTCCTCCTCCTTTCTCTTCACTACTTCTTCAACCATTCCTTTTTCCTGTGTAAAAAAGGCAACCAAATTTGTTTTTGTTATGTTCTTCTTCTTCTTTCTCTAATTGGTGTTGCAGGATTTGGCTAAAAGGGTCTTTTATGTGCCTGTTTTTTAGCAGGAAAAGGAAGAGCTTTCTTGTGATTACGTACCGTAGTTTTGGCCCTCAAGGCCTTCAAAGTAGCTGTTCGGTTATCTGAGAAGCATTGAGGAGATGGTGGGTTTGTTCTGATTTGCAGCAGCCGTTGTTCGTGTCCTTTGTTCTTTACATTCTCCAGTTTTAGAGGGATTGGGTTTGGGATGTTCTCTTCATCATCAAGTCTCCTGAAAAATCCTCACAGAATAACCCCCCAAAGTTTTAGTAACTTATTTGCCAAACTCATCAAAGTTTGTATGCATATCATAAGGCTTAATTGTACTGCAACAGGATATAAAGAGAGAGTTTATGAAGAAGCAAAACTTACTTCTTTCTTCTACGCTCCTCTGCTCTGTTCTTCAGAGTCTCAACATTTATAGTGACAGGAATGTTCTCTGCATCATCCACTCTCCTGCACAACTCCAAAGTTTAGCACTAAACTCACTTTTGTGTAACACAGAGAAGAAAAATTCACAAAGAAGCAAAACTTACTTCTTCCTTCTCCGGTTCTCTTTAAAGGTGCTTCCTTTACCATCCGTGGACTCATTGATCTTATCTTTGCTTACTTCAAGCAATGGTTTTCTTTCCTTTTTCAATTCCAAGTCATGGGCAGAGTAAGGCTCATTTATTACACCCACTTGATGACTCTCCTTCACCTCAGACTTCCCACTATCTTCTCTCTCGGTAACCCTTGTGGCTAATCTCTTCAACTCATAGCAGAACTCTGAGATATGTCCTAATATGTCTCTCCCTGAAAACAGATTTCTAGCTGATTGTGTGCTCTTTAGTCTCGGTGTTTCTTTATTCATCTTCTTGACAGAAGTTGATTTAATTGCTGCTCGCCATGATTTTGCTTGTTGGCTTGGAGGTGTGGCTAAGTTTGGATTCTGATTTTCAGTGTCTTGATTGTTTGAAGTCGAAGGTGATAAAGCGTGTCCCCTCCTCCTAACAAGTAAAAATGGATAACAACATATTAGAAAGAGATCATTGAAGTTGGAGATTTCAAGCAGAGAATTAAAAACCATCTCTCAAGGTACCTCTGATTCTGTTCTGTAGATCCTGGGGTCTCATTCGTATCCCTCAGACTTGGATGCTTCAAAACAGAAACAAAATAGAAAATTTGAGAAAACGCATGAAATTGTCAAAGGTGAAACCTTTTGGGCTGCCAAGAAACTAAAGTTTCAATTCTGCTTCAATATCTTTATAAAGAAACAAGAAAACGAAAGAATAAGGAGAGGCAAACCTTGGAAGAAGTGGGCGTTGAGAGGAAGTCTTCTGGTCTCTTGGGATGATTACAGTCTTGAGTCGAGACAAAGCCATAATCAGTTAAGAAAAAACCCATCAAAGAGATGCAGAGAAAGAAGAAGACACGAGGAGAGAGAGAGAGAGAGAGATTATTTACCAGGTTTGCAGAACCAAGCATCATCATCAATGGAGTCTAAATGGTTTGGGGCCAAGAAATCAAACCATTTGGGAGCTCTGATGTGTTCGTAAAAGACGTCTTCAACAAAACGAGAATCGATTCGTTTCCAATCGATCTGAGCAGGCTCCATGGGAAGAATACACAGAGATAGCGAGGAAGGAGTTTGTGTTTTGGTTGGAGAGAAAAAGATAAGGAGAAGAAGAATGTAACCGTTGGGGAGTGAACGTTACAGGCCAGATTATAGGAGGCATATGTGCACACGTGGCTGCATCTTGTTACCGTTGCAGCTTTATTTAATTACATCTCTCTACCTTTTTTTTTTTTTTTTAACATTAAATAAAATCACAGGTTCATACCACGTGGAAAAGACGACATCTTGCCAAATTTTTCTTCTCTCGACATATTATGGGCCTATGGCCTATATTTCCCTCCCTAAATGCATTAATTGGGCCGTCGTGGATTGGATCTGACCCAATTATTTCAGTATTTGTGAAATGAAAATACTAAAATCCCAATTTATATAATAAATATTCCAAAATACAGCAAACCTAACATTAAAAAAAAAAAAAAAATTCAAATATAAATTCTAGTGCATAGCCGAAGATAAAGGAAAAAACTAAGGCTTTCAAATAAAAAGACAAATGAAAAAACTAGGGATTAAAAATAAATATATGTTCTTAAAATTTAGTTAAAAATAATTTAAAATAGTTTACAGTTCACTAAATTGCCGAATAATATTGGTGTGAATTACATAATGAATATATTTTTTATTATTAATAAAAAAATTGAAAAGACAAGATGTATATTTTTTGTCAAATTTTCCTAGTATTTCTTTTTAAATCAATTTTTTCTAATTTTTTTAAAGCATTTTAAAAATATTTTTAATGTTATAAAAGAATTATTATTTATCGTGAAAGATAAATATAAAGATGAAAAATATTATACCCGGTGAATAACGGGATACCGAAAAATGAGAGAAGAAGAGAGATTGTTTTAGAGAGAATGAAGAGAATGATTTTTTTCTTTTGATTGAAGTTTTTGTAGTGTGTTACAATGAACAATTCTTGTTCCTTTTATAGGCAAATTAGTGTAGTGGATGGAGTTGGTGAATGGTCTCCACACAAAGCTTAGTGGAGGTATTTGGTGAAAATACATTTTTACAACACTCCCCCTTGGAGACCAGTGTCACTAGCACCTTTGCTTAACGTCTTTGTTGCCTCGTTAAAAACCTTTCCAGGAAAACCCAGTGGGAAAAACCATAGCAAGGTAAAAATAGTACAACCACGCAAGCTCCCCCTCGAATGATCAGGTGTCATCTTGTAGGTTTCGTTGATGACGCATTCCAATGTTATGGACATGTTTCCTGAACATTGTGGTAGGTAGTGACTTTGTGAAGAGATCAGCGGCATTGTCACATGATCTGACATATTTGACTTCAATGACTTTAGTCTTCTCAAGTTCCTGAGTGTATGAGAAATACTTCGGAGGGATATGTTTGGTTCTATCACTTTTGATATATCCTTCCTTCGTCTGAGCGACACATGCAGCATTATCTTCGTATAAGATAGTTGGCTCTGTGTTTACTTTGATCCCGCTGCTCGATCGGATGTGTTGACTTATTGATCTCAGCCATACACATTCTCTACTTGCTTCATGGAGCGCAATTATTTCAGCATGGTTTGAAGAAGTTGCCACAAGCGTCTGCTTCTAAGAACGCCAAGAAATAGCAGTACCTCCGATTGTAAAAACGTATCCAGTTTGTGATCGGGCTTTATGTGGATCTGACAAATATCCTGCATCTGCAAAGCCAATCATTTGACCGTTTGAATTTTTAGGATAAAACAAACCTAAATCAGTAGTCCCTTGAAGGTAGCGGAAGATATGTTTAATCCCATTCCAATGCCTTCGCGTAGGGGATGAACTGAATCTGGCCAACAAATTAACGGCAAATGATATATCAGGCCTAGTACAATTTGTAAGATACATAAGTGCTCCAATGGCACTCAGGTATGGTACTTCAGGACCAAGTATTTCTTCATTTTCTTCATGTGGTCGAAATGGATCATTCTCAATTATGAGTGATCTAACAATCATAGGAGTACTTAGAGGATTTGCCTTATCCATGTTGAATCGTTTTAGTACTCTTTTGGTATATGTGGATTGGTGCACAAATATACCCTTTTGAGAATGCTCAATTTGTAGACCAAGACAATACTTTGTCTGTCCGAGATCTTTCATCTCAAATTCTCCTTTTAAATAATTTGAGGCTTTTTGTATCTCTCCTTGAGTTCCTATTATGTTAAGATCATCAACATACACCGCGATAATCACAAATCCGGATGTTGTTTTCTTGGTAAAAACACATGGGCATATAGGATCATTTACATATCCTTCTTTTGTTAAATGCTCACTAAGACGATTGTACCACATACGTCCAGATTGCTTTAACCCATATAATGATCTTTGCAATTTTATTGCACATAACTCTTTAGGTTTGGAATTTAATGCCTCAGGCATTTTAAACCCATTTGGAACTCTCATATAGATATCAGTATCTAATGATCCATATAAATATGCTGTAACGACATCCATGAGACGCATCTCTAGATTCTCGTTAGCCGCTAGACTCATTAAGAATCTAAACGTGATTGCATCCATCACAGGGGAATATGTTTCCTCATAATCAATCCCGGGTCTTTGAGAAAATCCTTGAGCCACAAGGCGAGCTTTATATCTCATAATCTCGTTTTTCTCATTTCGTTTTCGAGTGATGACCCATTTGTATCCAACCGGTTTCACATCTTTGGGTGTGAATGTAATAGGTCCGAATACATTTCGTTTATCAAGCGAATCAAGTTCGACTTGTATTGCATCTTTCCATTTCATCCAGTCATGTCTGTTTTGACATTCATATACAGACTTTGGTTCTGGATCTTCGTTTTCCTCATTTATTTCTTTTGACACAAGATATGAGAAAACGTCATCAACTACATTCATTTCATTGCGATTCCATATCTTTCTATTATGAATGTAGTTTATAGAAATCTCATGATTTCCTTCTTGATGCTCTGAATCGTCGTTAGACTTATGATTCGTTTCTTCCAAAATACTTTCACTGATTTTGGGATCATTATGCTTTTCAGCTTCCTTTCGTTTTCTAGGATTTTTATCCTTAGAACCGATAGGTCTACCACGCTTCAAGCGTGTTCTAGACTCACGTGTATTATCTGCTCTTTCACGTTCATTTGGTATCTCAATACGAGTAGGAGCATTTGCAGCCGGTATATGTGATTTAGTTACCGTTTTGGTATCTGCAAATGCATCAGGTAGCTGGTTTGCTATACTCTGCAAATGCTTAATACGTCGAACTTCTAGTTCTGACTGTTTTGTAGGAGGATCAATGTGTAATAGAGATGTTACACGCCACTCTATATCCTTTCCTACTTGTTTATTTTCTCCCCCTAGAACCGGGAATACTTTCTCATCGAAATGACAATCGGCAAATCGTGCCGTAGACGTCACCAGTCTGTGGTTCTAGGTATCGTATGATTGATGGAGAATCACAACCAACATATATCCCCAATCTTCTTTGTGGTCCCATCTTTGTACGTTGTGGTGGTGCTATAGGCACATATACCGCACAACCAAAAATTCTTAGATGGGATATATTCGGTTCTCGACCGAAAGCTAACTGTAATGGGGAATATTTATGATATGCACTTGGTCTTATCCGAATGAGTGCTTCTGCATGTAATATTGTATGTCCCCATACAGATGTTGGAAGTTTTGATCTCATGATCAATGGTCTTGCAATTAATTGCAGACGTTTAATTAATGATTCAGCCAAACCATTTTGTGTATGAACATGAGCTACCGGATGTTCAACATCAATGCCCGTTACCATACAATAATCATTGAAGGCTTGGGATGTGAATTCACCAGCGTTGTCTAATCTAACTCTCTTAATCGGATAATCAGAGAACTGAGCTCTTAGTTTTATTATCTGAGTTAGAAATCTCGCAAATGCCATATTTCGAGATGATAATAGACAAACGTGTGACCATCTACTAGATGCGTCAATTAATACCATAAAATAGTGGAATGGTCCACATGATGGATGTATTGGTCCACAAATATCGCCTTGAATTCGTTCAAGGAACTTTGGTGATTCTTTATCAATTTTGGTTGGCGATGGCCTTATGATCATTTCTCCAAGAGAACATGCAGCACATGTCATTTTATTCACTTGATATATCTCTTGAATTTTGAGTGAATGACCATGTGAGTTCTCAATGATATTTTGCATCATTGTGGTGCCTGGGTGACCAAGGCGATCATGCCATAGTGTGAAATCTTCTGGATTTCTTTTAATCACTAGATGCGATTCGATTGCACTTATATGAGTATAATGCAATCCTGAAGGAAGTTTTGGAAATTTTTCCAGTATAAGCCTTTTTCTGGATTTATCGGAAGTTATATACATATACTTTTTTCCATCCTCAGTTGCAGACTGAGTGTCATATCCTTGAAGGTATATGTCTTTGAAACTCAACAAATTCCTTTTAGAATTCGGAGAATATAAGGCATTATTTATGGAAAACTTGGTTCCATTAGGCAACATGAAGTTGGCTTTACCACTTCCTTTTACCAGGTCTGTAGGACCTGATATTGTATTGACAATAATGTTTGTCTGCCTTAAATTAGAGAAATATCTCTTGTCCTTCAGAATAGTGTGCGTTGTTCCACTATCTGGTATACAAATTTCTCGAAACATTTCCTTGGATATTGTTTCATCCATTTCTGTAATCAACAAAATATAAGATAATAGAAGGTAAATTTTATTTATTAGAAAGATAATTATATATTATGGAAAAATTACAATGTTCGATGAAAAACAGAAATACTTAGTTTTTATTTATGGCATAACTGGAGACTTATTTATGAGTCTCATTACAAGCATTTTTCAGTTATCCGCTAGAGCGGTCTCATCGAAGTCATTCGCAAAGTCGGGAGAATCGAGGTACGATGTACCCTCAAAGTGTTCCGTGAGGTTCACTTCTTTCCCTTTTCCTTTGATAGACTCTTGGTATAGCTTGCAGAGATGCTCGGGAGTTCGACACACATTGGACCAATGTCCTTTGGATCCGCATCTATAGCAGATGCTATCATGCTTATGTGCGGTAGTCTCTTTTCCTTTTGGGTTTTGTTCAGGACGAACCCATTTAAAAGACTTTCTCCCTCGTGGACTGAAATTTCTCCCACGTCCGCGATTGAATCCGCGGCCACGACCCCGATAGGTTTGACTTCCCCTCTCTGGATTTTTCATATCCATTGCATTCACTTCTGGGAATGATTTGGCTCCCGTAGGCCGAGAGTTGTGATTTTTTATGAGAAGATCATTATTCTTCTCTGCGATTACGAGTGTTACAATTAATTCAGAGAACCTCGTGTATCCGCAATTTCTATACATTGCTTGCAGGACACTGTGTTCTCTGTGGAATGTGAGGTATGTCTTCTCGAGCATTTCTGCTTCGGAGACAGGTTTACCACAAAATTTTAATTGTGATACAATCCTCAACATTGCGGAGTTATATCGCATGGGGAAGATTTATTTGTTTTTGGTTATCAAACCTTTCTTTAAGAGCTTTCCAAAGCTCTGCAGGGTTTTTTATGTGCGCATAGTCATGCGTCACATTTTCATCCAAATGTTTCCGCAGAAATATTATTGCCTTTGCCTTAGCTTGGGCGGATGAATTATTTTCCTCTTGGATGGTTTCAGACAAAGTTGCCGATTCCAAATAGAGTTCAACGTCCGTTGTCCACGCTATATAATTAGCTCCAGTAATTTTGAGAGCTGGGAACTTAAGCTTCTCAACATTGGCCATTTGATTTCTAAAAACAAAATCGTAAAAATATTATTAGAAACATAATATGATTTTATTTTAGAATGAACCGTTTACATTAATAATGACAGCAATTACAGAAAATATTATTGCATAAAATAGTAAAAAAATATTTATGATAAATTCTTCGCGAGTAAATTCTTCAACGAAGAGACCATAAATACAACTAAAAATTACACCAATAATAAAAATTAAAAACCATCGAAACATTTTTCTTACAAAATAAAAACTAGAATGATTTTTGTAAAAATATTTGGGAGGAGATAAAATGTTTTGAGTGATTTGAAAATGTGAAATATGAGTGTATTTATAGATTGAAAATTACTATTCATAGCCGTTGGAAAAGTTTTAAAATTTGAAAAAAAAATCTTTGTGACCGTTGTGAATAACGGTATAAAAGAAAAATTAATCAAAAAATATTCAATAATCAATCAGATAAAATTTACGAAATCAGATAAAAAATATTTATATACAGGTGATTAAACATCCCGGTATAATAACCATAATATAAACAAATATTTAACGGTAATATTATGGTGACGGAGTCATCCACATAGAAACACTAAATAAATCATTAAAACAGTAAATGAATTATTAGGCGGCAAGCCGACCATTAACAGAAATAAATAATTGAAGCAGTAAATAAATTATTAGGCGGCAAGCCGACCATTAACAAAAATAAATAAATAATTATGGTGCATGGAGCAACCATTGTAAAATCAATTAATACGGAGGCAACAATCCGTCCACCGAAATAAAAGAAGAATAACGGTGCGTTAAGCAACCACTGTAAAATAGTATATCATTATAGAGGCGGTAATCCGCGCACTATAGGATATTATACGTATACATATAAAATTTGAAATTATAGAGTGATCGTGCTGATAACGTGTTATAAAAGAATTATTATTTATCGTGAAAGATAAATATAAAGATGAAAAATATTATACCCGGTGAATAACGGGATACCGAAAAATGAGAGAAGAAGAGAGATTGTTTTAGAGAGAATGAAGAGAATGATTTTCTTCTTTTGATTGAAGTTTTTGTAGTGTGTTACAATGAACAATTCTTGTTCTTTTTATAGGCAAATTAGTGTAGTGGATGGGGTTGGTGAATGGTCTCCACACAAAGTTTAGTGGAGATATTTGGTGAAAATACATTTTTACAACATTTAACAGTTTTTCACCATATTTTATTTTGTGTATATAGGGGTCGGATCGGTCCGCGGGTCGGGTTAAAGAGCTATCCGCTCCAACAAAATTAAGGCCCAATTTAAGATCGGGTCGGGTCTCCCAGCAAGCTTCTTGGGTAAGCCTCCACTGAGACTCAAATTTATGAGAACTATTCCCTCGCGCGAAAATTCCAAAAACATAGAGGGAAAATAGAGACCGCGACAATCTTAAAAAGTGTTTGATTCTCAATTCCAGATTTCTTCTCCCGAATCAAGCAAAAGCTTCTTCGATCTTCCTCGCGTGTGTTTCGATTTCCAATCGTAAGTTTTACTTTTATTCCTTTTCTCGAAGGTTTTTGTAGATCGAAATTGAAGAAATGATTAGGGATAGAATCGTAAGGAATTGAAACTTATTGTGATGATTAAGTAGCAGAAACCCAGTTATGGAATCGTTGCATTGAGTAGAAAAACCCTAATTTCTGGGCTTTTGCTGATCCATTGATTACAGCTAATTTCCTTCACCTGAAGATGGGAGATGAAACTGTTGATGGTATCGAAGCTAAGTACATCTCTGGTCTCAGCACCGTAATGGTTGCAACAATCCAAGAAGCTAAGGATAGAATATCTCAGATCGAGTATATTTTTTGTAGCCAGTTATTCCCAAATCTTCAATCCAGATCCAAAACCTTGGAAAAAGTTTATTCAGAGGCTCGTCTAGCTGCTTGTGATACCTGGAGAGAGAGAGAGAAAACTTTGTTATCAGAGGTTGAGGAGCTTAAGCTAGAGAATGAACATGTTAAGTCTGAGAATATGGGTTTGATTAAGGACAAAGAGAAGCTATCTGACGAACTCGGTAAACTTGCTTCGATGCCTCTTAGACTGAGGAGTTTAGAAGACTACATTGATCATTTGAAATTGAAGTCGAAGAATAGATCCAAGGAAGTGCAGAACAGCATAGAATTGCACGATAGGTTAGTCGAGGTGTTAGATGTTAAGGGTTCGGATATGCTCAGCAAAGATGAGATAAATATGCTTGTTTCGGAAGTGAAAAGCGTTAAGATAAAGGCTGAGTTTCTCCAAGAGGAACTTTCCAAGAAAACATTGGTGACTGAGAATCTTCTGAAGAAACTGGAGTATCTGTCTAAAGAAGCTGCAGACAGCGAAAGGAAGTTAAGCAGCCTTGAGGAAGAGAAACAAAGATTGACAACTAGGTTGCAGGTTTTTGAGGAGAATGTCGGTAGACTAGAAGAGCTACTTAGGCATAAAACTGACGAGCTTGAGGAAGGAAGGACGGTTCCGGAGGTTTTGCAGTGTAAACTCAACTCAAAAGAGAGGGAAATGTTAGAGTGTAAACAGAAAATTGCAGATCATGAGAAAGAAAAGACGGTAGTTATTGGGAAAGCAAAGGCTATGGGGGAAGAAAAGAATACATCTGAGTTAGCTATGGAGATAAAGAAAAGAAAAGAAGCCCATAGTGCTTACAAAAGGCTGAAGTCCCAATATAATTTTCTCTGCAAAAGGTTCGGTCTTACTGCTGACAGTGTTCCTCACCAAAGCCACCTTGAGGATGATACTAACCAAATTGGACAACATGAGAGACCAGACATCTCGAGTTGTAAGTATTAGCAGTCTCTGGCTCGACTACTTTTAACTTAGTCTCGTGTTAAATTACTTGCTATAAGCTTCAGCTGCAGGTTTCTTGTTGGCATAAGTAAACTCATCCAGCTTGATCTTTTCTTTTTCTATTACAGCTCTTGGAAAGAAACGCTACGAAACTGCTCAAGGAGCAGACAAAGCGAGAATTGGTATTGGGTCGAGTATCAACTGTGAGAAAGAGAGGATAATCAAAACGGTGCAGACACCTACTACTTACATTTCACCCCCAATTGTGCGGTCACCTGGTGTTAGAAGTGACCCTTCTGATGCAAAATCTCCACAGCTAAGCGGATTAAAGCGTCCAGCTTCCATTTGGAGAGACACAAGGTCCCGCCAATCCCCTGGAGGCCATGATCCTCATGATGATTTTCTAGATACTCCCATCGAGAACATCAAAAAGGTCGCTGGAGAAGAAAAACAAGTCCATGATGCTGCTAAGAAAGATGATTCAGACGAGGAGACACAGGACATGAATCCTAAACGGAGTCCATCGAGGCAGCGAATTCAGGTAGCAGAAACGAGTAAAAAAGGTTTCAAGCATGTGGAACCTGTGAGGAAAAAAGCAGAGAGGGAGAATTTGAAAGGGATAGAGTGTAAGCAATGCAAGAAATTCTATGATGCTGTTCTTCCTGAGAATGATGGGAATGGTAAAAGCTTGAGATGTGAGCATCATGAAGGTGTGTCGAGGCATCGTTACAAATACGCTCCTCCATTGACTCCTGAAGGATTTTGGAATATCGGCTTTGAATCCGAAATGTGATTCTGTTTTTGACATTCTTTCGACTTAATAATGTTTGGTGTTCTTTGGATAGAAAGACTGTATTTCATATGTTTTATAATCTTTATTGTAATCAATACAAACACATTCATGCAACTGAGTAGTAATTTTAAATCTTGGAAGCCATCTGAAGTCTCTCATTCAACTATAGCAATATTATTTTACGCATTAACTATCAATCATACAAAACTAAAAACTTATGTTTTACAACACAAAAACATCATTCTACAAAAAGTCTTTAAGTTTTAAGCTTCAACTACTCCTTAAAAATGTGTGCGCAAAATAAATTTTGATCTACTATTCCATTAATTTTCTTCTTAGATCCTATAGTATCGAATATCAATCAATTAAACTCGAAATTTCCTTGTTTTAATAGATTTGATAGAAAACAATTTCGGAAAAATAAAAATAAAATAATTTTGAAACTTTTGGGCCCTTACATAAGTAAAAGAAACCTTAGGTATCCAATTGAAATAACAAACAAATAGAGGCCTCCTTTACGTATATATTATATACACATATTAGAGGCCAAACCAAACAATCGACCTTTTGATTCCGATTCAATCCTAACGATCGTTGGCCTACCGTTTCCGTTTTGTCCGACCTCTTTCCGACGACGTTTGACCGGAGATCGACGCAGGTGACAAGATCGCTGATTTGTTTGTGTATTTTCCGTTTGATTCTCTGAATCAATTGTCTATGGATCTTAATTTTATTAATTTTCGTTTGTTTCCGATGGTCGATTGATTGTTGTAACCTAGGTTTTCCTTTGCCCCTGCAATTTTGGTTTTCTCGCTCTTAGTTGATTCTGGTGTTTTTATTGGCTAATTCCTAAGACCTGGTTTTTAAGATTTCTGGATTTGTTTTTCCACACACTAGTTGCCTTCATCTTGATATCTTAGGCGTTTGATAGTATATGATTGTGCTTTTGTGTCTTCAATGGAATCCAGGACGATAATGCTTCTAGTTTTATTGAATGAATACGCGTGCTCTTGTATTTTCTTTCCCTTGATGCTTGTTCGATAACTCTTAATTTCTTTAAAAATTTCAAGGGAGCTTAAAGAGTTATGTTTGTTTCTAAATAGTTTGAGAGCTTTATCTGTCCAACAGTGATTTCCATATAACTATTGCACTTGGCTCGTTGGCAATGGAAAAAGGAGCACCTCCTAGCATCTTTGTGAATGATGGGTCTTTCATGGAAAGATTCAGACAGCTTCAGCAGGAGAAAGATAATGAGAAGGATAAGGTTTCCCATGTAGAGGATTCTAAGCCTGTGAAGATTATATCTGGGATTTCAAATCCTAGGCCTTCTGCTAGTAAAATTTCCATTGGATTAAAAACCAATGATGCCCAGAAGAAAGGTGGTAAGCTTGCTTTCAGCTTGAAACAAAAGTCTAAGCTTCTTGCACCTCCTGTAAAGCTTGGTACAGAAGAAGATGAGGATGAGGGTGATGCGAACAATGATCAAGGCTTTGGACCTGCAAAGCGTCAAAAGTTAGAGCAGGGAGACGCGCCTGTAAAGGCAACAAAACTATCAGATGTTGGTATGGCTGTTTATATAAGTATATGTGTTTGAGTATGTCTTTGTGATGGTTTTACTTGTCTTGCTGTTCAATGTTTCCATGTGCTTGGAAGGGGTTTTCTGTTCTATTTACTAGGTGCTCCAGGAGTGTTATGAAAAATTATGCTATATGATGTCAGAGTCTCGAGTTTCCTGTTCGGTGTATGTCTTTATTGATCAATCTGTGTGTCTTATCTGAAATGAGGTAGGGTTATTAGTCATAAGATGTCAAGAGTCCTAAGTTCCTGTTCGAGTATGTCTTTGTTGATGAGGCTATGTTTTTTCTCTGGAATGGAGAGGGCAAAACAGTCTGGAAATTTAATTGTCTACTCAAATGCAGTGTCTTCCTTAACCAACAATCCAATTGCTGGAAAGATTTGGAATATCTGCCACGCCTGCTACAAGGGTGATTTGCATTCGTTGTTCATGGACTCGGTATTAATCAGTTTTATAAGTGATATGCAGCACCACCTTCGCCCAGTGATCCTACTGTGAAGAAAGTCGCTGATAAACTAGCAAGCTTTGTTGCTAAGCATGGAAGACCCTTTGAGCAAATTACGCGGCAAAAGAATCCTGGGGATACACCATTTAAGTATGTATTTCATTGCTTTCGGAGCATCTACAGTTTAACGTTTCTGGATTCTCTCTTTTATACACACATACTAAGTTGGTACTTGTGTTTTATTGAGGGTTTGTTGGCCTTATTTATCTTGTGTCCTGTTTCCCAACCAGATTTCTTTTTGACGAGAGCTGTGCGGACTACAAGTACTATGCATTCAGGCTGGCTGAAGAGGAAAAATCTATTTCACAAACCAAGGAATCTGGTGTTCTTCACAGTGGTAAATGTTAGACACCTGTGTTTGTATAGACCAAAAGTCATGCAACTGGTTTTGCTTCGTTTCATTTATTATCTCAAACATGCTTAGCTAAGCATGTGCAATGAATATTTGTCCCATTTTTCTTTTACCAAAATAAATATAGAACTTCCTACGATATGAATTTGTATATGTTATGTAGTATGTGAGATAATGGGATGGCTGCTCTTCCTGCTACCATATCTTGATGTATTCTTAGCACTGGTTTCCTTCGTTTTATCTTTCCAGGTGATGCAGGCCCGCAGACATCGGCAGCAGCAACCACTTTGCAAAAGCCAGCTCAGCAACAAACGGGTTATCAAATCCCTGCCTCAGCTCTCTACGATGCTCCTGAGGAACCTGGAGCTTCCTCTAGATCTGCTCAGGCATCAATTACAAGACCTAGCAACAGTATGCCAGTTAGCCATTTATCAGCATAGGTTCCCTCTTATCATTTGCATCTAGCTTTGATTGTGGGTTATTTCGCAAGTTACAGGTGACTCCTTTAGTGGGCCGAGGGGTGCAGACCCTTTATCAATGATGGAGTTTTACATGAAGAAGGCTGCCCAAGAAGAGAAGATGAGACGTCCTAGGCAGTCAAAAGATGAAATGCCCCCGCCAGCTTCACTTCAAGGCCCATCCGGTGAGAATGAATCCTATTGCTATATCTGGTTTTAGGCAGCTGTGATGTCTTAACTCGCAACCACTTTTGATTTCAGCAACTCCCTCCACAGACCCTGGAAAGAGAGGTCATCACATGGGTGATTATATCCCAGTTGAGGAGCTAGATAAGTTCCTTGCAAAGTGTAACGATGCAGCTGCACAAAAAGCCACAAAGGAGGCAGCAGAGAAGGCCAAGATACAAGCAGATAATGTTGGACATAAGCTCTTGTCAAAAATGGGTTGGAAAGAAGGTGCTTACTTGCCTCGCTCTATCTGTAAACTTGTGCCCTTGTTTCTTTCTGTATCTTGTGCCTTTATGGAGACAAGGAGCTTAGAAAATTGGAGGAGTTGATTACAGGTGAAGGTATAGGAAGCTCCAGAAAGGGTATGGCAGACCCTATAATGGCAGGTGATATCAAGACAAACAACTTGGGAGTTGGGGCTTCTGCTCCAGGAGAGGTTAAACCTGAGGACGATATATACGAGCAGTACAAGAAGCGAATGATGCTGGGTTACAAACACAGACCTAATCCCCTGGTACTTTTACCATCTTTAGCTCCCATTTTTGTAATAGCACTTCTTCTCTAATCTTCTTTTGTCTCGATTGTTCTTACAGGGAAATCCCAGGAAGGCTTATTATTAAGGGATCAATCATCAATCAACGTGATGCGCACATTCATGAGCTATCTCCCCACCCCAGCTCCGGCCGAGCTTGCTGTTTCTATTAAAAATAATGTTTCAAGTTTTTAGATTGCTGATAAATTGAAGTGTTGGTATGGATTGGATTTGTGTTCTTCCCCCCAAGAAAATTCTAGTGTGCAAATAGAGCTCTACTAGTTGGGATACAGTGGATCTGTTATTGGAAATGACTGAAATTTCGATGTGATTCTCATATCTTTATTAATGTTTTGGAAGTCTGGGACATAACACACTAAACAGCGTATTTATTAGAGTGAAAGGTGAATGGAAAAAACATGATAGGTCGGTTCTAGTTAATGACATCGCAGGGAGGGAAGTTAGCAGAGCATCTTTGAGGAAGCTGGAGAGCCATGGAGCGGTCAATGCCAGAGAGTGGAGGTCCATTGGCAAGAAGGCAAAGACAAGGACGACCGAGTGTGACAACGGCAGAGCAGCATGTCTCGGTCGGTGGGATGGGGCTGAAAGGAGCCACTGCTGCTCTACATGGTATAAGCTGCACCAGCGCAGAGAAGAATGTTCTGCTGCATCCTCCCACTTCTTCCTCAGGCAACATCGGTGGTGGTGGTTGCTGGTCCTCTTGCTGTGCCGTGACTATGGTCATGAGTAGCAATGCCATTGCTAACCCAACTCTCATAGCTTTCGTCATCATGGAAATAGTAATAACAATGAGATGACGCAAAGGAGATGATGCTTCTTTATATACAAGTATATATGCTATCAAGGAGTGTCATGTCGTGACGTTTCACACCTCTCTCCTACCTCACAACCAAAATTAGCCTCACGGCTACTCCGTGTGTTTCCCACTAGTCTTTAGAACTCTTTACCTTCGATCAAGCTCACAAAATTTACAACATCCATTTACGAAAACGTAATAAACTTGGCACGAAATAGCGGCAAGAAATAGCAACACAACAAGAGATTAATGATAACACAACTTTCGATCGGTATTACTTTAGTGGTTTCAATTAGTAAATGTGTAATTAAGAAATAAAATAAAAAAATATATTTAAAACATTTAATTGTTTAAAAACTTTACTAAATTAAAACATTAGACAAGTAGAAAAAAATAAAGTGTACCGTCCTTGCTTTGTTGGTGGTACAAAACAAAACCATACTATTTTGTGGTCTGTGATTAATCATTATCTAATGGGTAATGGCATGGCTTAATTTCAGATGATTTGCAATAAATTGCGCATCTTTCCCGCGTAAACAAAAAGCCCACCAGACAAAAGCCCACCAGACAAAGCCCAAGGAAAGGGTTGGTTTGGTCTCTCTCTCTCCTATTACTCAGCTCTAACACATAGGAGTCAGAAAATCATCAGCCGCCTCTTTCACTTCAACCCTCCTTAAACCTCATCTCTTTCCTACTCCGCCGCTCTCTCCGTCGTCGCCGCCGCAATCCCATTTCTCTTGTCCTCTCAAGGTAATTCCTATTCAGATCCTCTCCTAAAACCTTTATTATAGTCTCTTTCGAATTGGTCTTTTCTCCTTCTCGCCCCGTTGATTTCATATCTGCGACTTTTTCCCCTTTTTTGATTGTATTGCTACTCTTCCTCTGTTTCCCTTCAAATGATCGAGATTCTGTAATTCAATAGTTTCTGCATGTTTATTCGACTTTTCTCTTAATCTGTTCCTGCGACTTCACTATAGATAACACTTTTCTCTTTTGTTTTCTTCTGATAGGTGAAATGGCTGGGAAGTCGAACAAATCGAAGGCCAAGAGAGCGGCTCAGAGCTCTGCCGCCAATTCCACTGAAGCCGCCGTTCAAGCCGATGCTCCTGCTCTTACTGTTCCTGTTCCAGCTCCTGCTAGTGCCTCTGCTCTCGATAATGGAACCGTCGATGCTGCTGACACTGCCGTGCCTGAAGCCAATCAAATTCCTCCTCCGGTTCCTAAGGCTGACGATGGCGAATCTCAAGTAGCAAATAACGATTCCCAACCCAAGCAAGGTTACCTCTTATGGGTTTTCTAGGAAGCACCCAATTTATATCATATCCCGATTTGTTGTCGTCTGTGATTATTCATCCATTTTTGTATTGCTTTCAGTGTTTGATATGCTTTGGCTTTCACAGGTGAACTTCGTCTTTATCCTGTTTCTGTCAAAACTCAAAGCGGCGGCAAAATGGAGCTACAAGTGAGTTCAGTTTTTCTTTTTTTCCCCTCGTATACTATTACCGGACATCTTTCTATGAGTTTTCAGGCCTTTAGTTCTTATATAGCATTTCCCTTTCATGTTGCTTTTCTCATGTATTTATTTGAGCGATTAACTCAATCTGTCCAATGTATCTGTTTTGCAGTTGAACCCGGGAGACTCAGTGATGGATATAAGGCAGTTTCTCCTTGATGCCCCAGAGACATGCTACTTCACATGCTACGAGTTGTTGCTGCGAACTAAGGATGGGGAGACTCACCATCTGGAAGATTACAATGAGATCTCTGAAATAGCTGATATCACCATTGGTGGTTGCTCCTTGGAAATGGTTGCAGGTCTGCTAACACCGCCTCTCCTTCATTTTTTTATTTTTTTGAAACTTGAAACTAAATACATTTTATTTGATCTGTTTTTTTCTCCACAGCTTTGTATGACGATAGATCTATCAGGGCTCATGTTCACCGTGCTAGAGATCTTCTGTCCCTTTCGACACTCCACTCTTCACTGTCAACAACGCTTGCATTGCAGTATGACGCGGCACTGAACAAAGTTCAGACTCCTGGAGGTTTCAGATTTTAATCTTATTCTTAATGGTGGTTTGCTTTGATAATCTTGCTTTTCATGCATTGCGAAGTATTTAATTATGGATTCTTTTCTGAAACAGATAAACCGAAATCTGATGTTCCAGAGCTTGAATGTCTGGGTTTTATGGAAGATGTGCCCGGGTCTCTGAGGAAGTTAATAAACTCTCCATCAGAAGAGATCAAGTGTGTGGAGAGCATCGTCTTCTCATCGTTCAATCCTCCTCCAAGCCACAGAAGGTATAGAGCAATTGCTTTTAACACTTCTGAGTTTACCAGTTATGTTTTATCTCATAAATTCATTTGTGCCAGGCTTGTAGGAGACCTAATATATTTGGATGTTGTGACGTTGGAAGGTAACAAATACTGCATTACGGGTACCACAAAAGCGTTTTATGTTAATTCTAGCTCAGGAAATGTTCTCGATCCAAGGCCAAGTAAATCTGGGTTTGAAGCTACTCTTATTGGATTATTGCAAAAACATAGCTCTAAGTTTAAAAAAGGTGGGAAACAGTATATACGTGATTCTTAGTCTATTCTTTACTCCTTTTATGCCTTGGTAGTTATCATTCAATCTGTTGATTATCTTTTATATTTCCTTCGACTTTGAAGCTTTCCGCGAAGTCATGGAAAAGAAAGCCTCTGCACATCCCTTTGAAAATGTTCAATCGCTTTTGCCACCACACTCATGGCTAAGATCATATCCTGTTCCTGGTGAGTTTAACTTTAACAGCATTTGAGTCCTCATCCGTTTTGGGCAGATGTAACTTGTTTATTGTAGCATACTTTTGCGAGCTGCACAGTAATATGGTTTAGTATCTTGGCTCTTTCCTTTTGTGACCAGCTTGACTGGTTCTTTTAGAGGCCGTTTCTTCGTGTTTCCCAGTTATAAGCACTGATAATGGTTGAGATATTCACTTGGTAAAACCCTAGGAGTAGTGGGGTTGAAGGTTGATCAACCCTTGATTCAAAAGACAGCTTTGCTTTGATCTTGATTTCGTAAAATGTAATATATCCTTGAAGTCCCTCTCTAGTTTGCCTTCCCTTTGTGATTGCATCTTAAGGATCAAGTCGTATTTGCACAATCTAGGAAGATATTCATTTTGATGTTTTTTTGTCAAATGAGTTTATGTAAATTAATTTATATGTAGTTCGTGGTCAATTTTGTTGCTTGTTTATCGATAGCGTACTCACTTTCTGTTTTATATGTAGAAGATGTGATTCTGCTTACAACTATTGATGTATGAGAAGATAAGTTCTTGTTGTATGTGATTGATAAACTAGGAAATTCAAAATTAATCGGCCTTTGCTTCCCGATTTCCATATAGATACACTTGAAGTATAATTCATTTCTGTTATATCTGAGCATGGGCTTGTATCTGGACTCAGATCACAAGCGTGATGCAGCGAGGGCGGAAGAAGCACTGACCATTTCTTATGGTAGTGAGCTGATTGGTATGCAAAGAGATTGGAACGAAGAGTTACAATCTTGCAGAGAGTTCCCTCACACTACTCCTCAGGAAAGGTACGTGTGATTTTTGACTTTAGTGATTTTTCGGTAACATGAAATTTTTTCTTTTGGGATTCTGTTCCTTTTGTAGGTTGCTTCATGTATTCAGAATTTCCTTCTCTGCAGGATCTTACGTGACAGGGCCCTTTACAAAGTGTCTTCTGACTTTGTCGATGCAGCGCTTAACGGAGCTATTGGTGTAATCAGCAGTTGTATACCACCCATAAATCCAACTGATCCAGAGTGTTTGCACATGTCAGTGTGAATCGTTTGTCTTATATTGTTTATTCTCCATAGTCACTCTTATGTTTTATTGTTACTAGCTCATCGTTGACTTGAAATTGCCCCAGTTAAATAATTCTTTTTTTTTATAAACAAAAAGAAAATGACAGTGTTTGGATGTTTTCATGTTTGGGTTTATGTATCAGCTTTTCTATACTGAACACTTGATATTGTTCCACTGTTATAGGTATGTGCACAACAATATCTTTTTCAGTTTTGCTGTTGATGCCGACATTGAACAGCTATCCAAGAAACGTCCATCGAATAATCTTGCAGTGACTGAGAAAGTGTCCTCATCTGAAAAGGTTCCATGCACAGATGGAACCTGCGATGGGGAAAATAATGATGAGCTTAACAGCTGTCCTGAGGCGCCTCTTGTTGAAAATGAGCAGGCGACGTATGCCTCTGCAAACAATGACTTGAAAGGCACAAAGTTATATCAAGAAGCAGATGTCCCTGGGTTATATAATCTGGCAATGGCCATTATTGATTACAGAGGTCATAGGGTTGTTGCCCAGGTTTGTGCTAATATTAGAACTGCCAAGTCTTTTTTCCCTGAGGTTATTTGCATCTTCTTGTGTGAATTTTAATAACATCTTTGCAATGTGTTTCATGTGTGTTTTAGAGTGTTCTACCGGGCATCCTTCAAGGGGATAAATCAGATGCGCTTTTGTATGGTTCAGTCGATAATGGCAAGAAAATATGCTGGAATGAAGATTTTCATGCTAAGGTGTGTATATAGTTTGTCTTACTGTTGGATAATAGTATGCATTAATGTGAATATATCTCTATCTTTGTCGTAGCGAAGCTCTTTAGTTCTGGTTTATTTCTTTTTCAGGTGCTAGAAGCTGCAAAGCTTCTTCACATAAAGGAACATTCTGTTATTGATGCATCCGAAAACGTCTTCAAGTTGGCTGCACCAGTAGAGTGCAAGGGAATTGTTGGGAGTGATAACCGGCATTATCTCCTGGACTTGATGAGAGTGACTCCTCGTGATGCCAATTATACAGGTCCAGAGTCACGTTTTTGTGTCCTAAGGCCAGAATTGATAACATCATTTTGTCAGGTACAACATATTCTTTATTCCTTAGAAGCATATGCACTTGAGTTTTCCTTTGACTATATATTTTCATCATGAAGGTTGAATCTTTGGAAAAATCAAAATGTAAAATCAAGACTAATGAAGGAGCGGATATCGTTTCTGATCCTTCTAATGTTAGTGTGGATACTTCTAAAGTTGGAGAGGAGGAAAATGGGGCTTCAACTTCTGATCATGTATATGTTTTCTCTTCTTGATCCTGTTAGATATGTGCATTAACCTTAATTTACTACTGATTGACTTCTATATTTCATGTGGGCTTTCTATGCTGATATATAGCATTTCACATCTGCTTGATAAACCCTGTTTCTTGTGTGCATTGGCTGCTACTAGTTTATGGGGTGCTGTGTCTCACTTTCAGCTTTCATCGATGTAGAATGTTTGTCAAGTGAAAAAGCAGACATCTAAAATAGCAAATAGGATTGGCCCTGTAACGATTATGGAAATACCTATTTTACTTATATAGACCTATGCTGAATATTTGCTGTGCAAATACGATTGGACTGGGTGGTTGATTCCTCCATTGTTTTTGGCTTGAGATTCTTTCCCGTCCTTGCTTGCTACTGTTGAGTAGAATTGTCTGAGAATAGTTCTGTCTGAGTTAAAGGAAACTGTAATTACTGATATGTGCGAGCTTTCCAGCAGAAAATTATTACAGAAAAGCAAAACACCACCACCGAAGATTCTGCAGCCGGTTCTTCTGAAAGTTCCAAATCATGTGATGAAATAGCATTTAACCCCAATGTCTTCACTGACTTCACATTAGGTGGCAATCAAGAGGTAGGCTATGTTGCTTATACGTTATTTGTTGTCAGATAATCTCTTCAAATTTTATTTAACTGAATTTTTTTTTGGCTGAACCAGGAGATAGCTGCTGATGAAGCAAATGTGAAGAAAGTTAGCTCATACCTTCTGGATGTGGTCCTTCCAAAATTTATAGAAGATCTTTGCTCTCTTGAAGTTTCTCCAATGGATGGTCAGACTTTGACTGAAGCACTCCATGCTCATGGTGTTAATGTTCGGTACATCGGAAGAGTAAGTTTGTCACCTTTCATTATCATTTGTTAGCTATCTCCATGCTTGACTTTATTAACAGTGGCTGTTCACGACCAGGTTGCTAATGGGGTGAAGCATTTGCCTCATTTGTGGGATCTTTGTCTGAATGAGATTACTGTCAGATCCGCAAAGCACATTCTGAAGGTAATTTCGAATATTGTAAAAATCATACCACAATAAACTTGGTGAACAAGAGTTAGGGTCTCAGTGGACAAGCTTGTAGTTATAATGTTCTTTTCCCTGCAAGTTTGGTTAGCAAGATTTGAACAATTGATGTTTGTTCATTGTTTTTTAAAGTTCTTACATGGTTATGCAGGACATTCTAAGAGATATAGAGGATCACGATATTGGAGCAGCAGTCTCACATTTCCTCAATTGTTTCTTTGGAAACTATCAAACTGCTGGGGGAAAAGCTACCGCCAACAGCTTGCATGCCAAAAATCAAAAGAAGGTTCTTGTGTACAATCAGAGTTTGTTATTTATAGTTTCATGTTTGTTCAGCTTGAATTATTATATTTCTGTTCTTTGGAGACGTCTATAAAAGTTTCTCATGAAACAAATCGTGCTTTTTGTTTCTGATTGGTATAAGGTGTAAAACTGACCCTTGAATTTGGACAGGATCAATCTATCACCAAGAAGGGGCAAGGAAGAGGGAAAGGAAAAGCTTCTGCAAAGAAAAGTTTCTCATCGTATATGATGGTTGACTCCAACATTCTATGGTCTGACGTTCAGGAATTTGCCAAAGCCAAATATGAGGTAAGCTGTTTAATTATTATCTGAAGCAAAGAGTCATTTATCAAATTAAGCACCTGAAGCTAATGCGAGTTTATTTCCAGTTTGAGTTTCCCGATCTATCAAGAACTACGGCTAAAAAAATCTCTGTTCTTCGTAACCTTTGCCAAAAGGTAATTAGAGACACATTTATTCCTTCAGGATTCATCTACCAGGGAATCCCTGATTATGCCACTTAACTATTGTTATTAATCCCTCCATTTTTTGTTACAGGTTGGTATCAGTATTGCTGCTCGCAAATATGATTTTAGTGCAAACTCGCCTTTTGAAACATCAGATATATTGGATCTTCGGCCTGTAATTAAGCATTCTGTCCCTGTATGCTCTGAGGCTAAAGATCTCGTTGAGATGGGGAAGGTCCAACTGGCTGAGGTAGCTTTCTTATTTCACAGTAGCTAATCTATCTGCGGTTACACTTTGTTTTATATTTATCTAGGCTGTTACATCTTGATAGTAGGGATACTTCTGCCTTGCTAATTCTTGCCAATATGTTGTATTGATAAGATTGGGAGAATATTATCACGATTTGGGGTTTGGCAGTCAACTATCAATAAGCTTCTTGTTTTAGTGCCCGTCTGTTGCATCATGAATGGTCTTTCTCATACTGTGGCCAACATTCATTGCCTTGTGTTAATAAAATGATTAATCTTTTGTAGGGCATGCTTAGTGAATCCTACACGTTTTTTTCAGAGGCTTTTTCAATACTTCAACAGGTAAGTGGTCCGTTTATGCATCTTGGACTGTCCAAATATTTTAAAACCCATAGGTGCTCAGCATATTCATCTGATTCCAGGTGACTGGTCCAATGCATAGGGAAGTTGCAAACTGCTGCAGGTAATGCTTCTTCTGGCTGATTTTTGTTTTTCTGGAAAAGTATCCGATGTTCCACCGATGATCAGTTAGGCTTTTATCTGCGGACTTCTGTTTTAGTTGCCTTAGGATATTTATGGCTTCTTTCGCTTTTCAGGTACCTGGCCATGGTTTTGTATCATGCAGGAGATATGGCTGGGGCCATAATGCAGCAGCACAAGGAACTAATCATAAACGAGCGATGCCTTGGTTTGGATCATCCTGATACTGCTCACAGGTACCAACTATTTTCCTCTTATTCTGATACTATAACTGCATTTGAGTTGAAAGCTGATGAACCTTCAGCATCTAACTTGCTTCAAATATTCCGGATCAGACATATTATCGTAACCTAAAGACGTGTGGGCTTTAAACATCATCCCTGCAACTGTATTTAATAATTAAAGTGAACGTGGTTCCTCTCCCTCAATTTGTTCGAAGTAGGACTCCAGTTGACTGCCATTTCGAAGTCAAGATGTGCAATATGCTCTTTTTCTTTTCTCTGGTTTGATATATTTCACTAACTTGAGGTATCTGACCTGCAGCTATGGCAATATGGCTCTTTTCTACCATGGACTTAATCAGACAGAGCTTGCTCTACAGAACATGGGTCGCGCTTTGCTGCTACTTGGCCTTTCATCTGGCCCTGATCATCCAGATGTTGCAGCTACATTTATAAATGTTGCCATGATGTATCAAGATATGGGAAAAATGGATACAGCTCTACGTTATCTTCAAGAGGCTTTGAAGAAAAATGAGAGACTTCTTGGCCCTGAACACATTCAAACTGCAGTATGCTATCACGCTCTTGCCATTGCGTTTAACTGTATGGGCGCATTCAAGCTCTCACACCAGGTATCAAGACTTTCGTAAGGCTTCTGGATTTTCTGCTGTCTCACCTTTTCAAGTAACTGTTTTCTTTTGTTCAGCATGAGAAGAAAACCTATGACATTCTTGTCAAACAACTGGGAGACGAGGATTCTAGGACACGAGACTCTCTAAACTGGATGAAGACCTTTAAGATGCGCGAGCTTCAGGTTTGATGCAATGATAATGACCGAGGAGAACTGCTTTTATTTTATTCATACATTCTTTTTGTATTTCTCAATATTTCTGGTTGGGATTTGCATCAGATGAATGCACAAAAGCAGAAAGGACAGGCAGCCAATGCGGCCAACACGCAAAAGGCTATCGATCTCCTGAAGGTATCTTCCTTGCAGCTTTAGCTTTTGGCGTAGTTATAGAGTTGAAATATATTTTTGTATAACTAGACTCTTTCCCCAAATATTAACGAAATCGTTTACTGATTGGTATGCAACAGGCACATCCAGACCTGATACATGCGTTCCAAAACGCAGCAGCTACTGGTAGGTCCAATGCACTGAATGCAGCTGTCCTTGGGGAGGCTCAACCTCGGGGAAGAGGTTTTGATGAAAGAGCAGCTCGTGCAGCAGCTGAAGTTAGGAAGAAAGCAGCTGCTAAGGGGCTACTGGTTCGTCCCCAAGGTGGTGTTCCAATCCAAGCTATGCCACCGCTCTCTCAACTTCAAAACGTGATCAATTCAGGAACCGCAGATTCTTCTGAGAAAAGTGAGGAAAATGGGGAGGCAAAGGTACAAGAGAAGAAAGAATCCTCTGAAAACGGGAAAACAGCAAACCTGGGTCCTGCAGGATTAGGTGCTGGTTTAACATCTTTGGATAGGAAGAAGCAAAAAGCCAAAAAATAATAAGTAGGAGCTTTGAAACAAAGAAGCGAAGTGCACGATTCTAAGTAGTGGAGTTGGTTTTGTCTCTCGGTGGCGATAACCACTTGCTGATTTATTTCATCACATGTTGACTTTTGTACTATAAGCTTTGTTTTTTCCTACCATTATGGTTCTCAAGGATTTGGGTAAGTCCCCTTTCCAGCTATGTCTGGTTTTTTTTCCCTTCACTTTTCTGCGGATGTAATTTTATCCCACAAGAACTTCATTGATTTCTCTAGTAACTAGAATAAGCTCACAATTTACCCTTTTTATTTGACCTCATTTGGGCTTGGCTTCTTGTTTCACAGGTCTACCATTAAACTATTGATCCTGATGTGACTTGATTTGGTTAATGGATGCAGAAGTCCCTATGGAAAATTTGCTTAGCATTCTCCTGTAAATACCATTTCGGAATTGGATGATGCGAAAAAGAACATCACTTTATACGCTTCTGTTTGTCTACCATCAAGATGAGGGTCCACAACATGTGGTCTACAGTGATGTTGTCATGGATCAAACCTGCGGTTCAGCTCGGCCTGTGTGTCTAGGAACAGTTCGTTGAAGGTTAAACCCACCACGGTCACGGTTAACGCGCCAAATCCGTCACTATTTTACTTCACTTTTGGTGGTTTCATCACGGGATGACCCATGGGCCAGGTCATGGTCCACAGGATAACCCCGGGAGGACGGACCTAAAAGCACAAACACCATTGCCGGTTTTGAAAACGGGCCGGACTGGTCTGGCCCATCCCACCAGTCTGATCTGTAGGACTTTCCACTTTAGTAAGCCCAAATTTGAAGCCTCGATTAGGCCCAATTGTGAGATTGAGAAAGGGAGAGACGTCTAATGGATAATGTCGATAGCACAACACCTTTCTTCCTCATCGATACCTTTAACTCTCTCCTTTTCCTCTCCGACAATGGCTACCTTCCTAACAGCTGTTGTTTCAATCAAACCTACAACCTTCTCCTTCCAGTCCGAATCCTTCACCTCTTTGCAGACACGGACCAATGTATTCCCTTCCAAACCCTTTCCTTCTCTCGCCGGAAACATCTCCATCTCTCTTCCCCGGAGCTCTAGGATGAGATTCGTTCCTCATGCTGTAATGGAGACCGAAGAGAAAGCCACGTCGGACCCTAATTTGGAATCCTCCAGGCGTGTCTACATCGGAAACATACCCAGAACAGTAGACAATGAACAGCTCACCAAACTCGTTGAAGAACACGGCGCCGTCGAGAAAGTCCAGGTTCGTATTTCTACATCTAATTAGTTAGTTTATCAAATCAAGATTTGTGTTTTTGATGTTGGGTTGATTTTCACATCAGGTGATGTATGATAAGTATTCAGGACGAAGCCGTCGATTTGGATTCGCTACAATGAAATCTGTTGAAGATGCAAATGCTGTGGTTGAGAAATTGAATGGAAATGTGAGTTTTTTTAATCCCAAGATTACTTCTTTCTTCTCTTCTCTTCATTTTCACCGTCTTTAGGTTCTGAAAATTGACAAAAATACTTTTTTTGTTGTTGTTGTTACTCAGACCATTGAAGGGCGTGAGATTAAGGTTAACATCACAGAGAAACCAATAGCATCATCATCTCCTGATTTATCACTGCTTCAGTCTGAAGATTCTGCATTTGTAGATAGCCCTTTCAAAGTGTATGTAGGAAATCTAGCAAAGACTGTTACAAGAGAGATGCTTGAGAATACGTTTTCAGAGAAAGGCAAAGTATTGAGTGCTAAGGTTTCAAGAGTACCCGGAACTTCGAAATCCACGGGTTTTGGATTCGTAACGTTTTCTTCAGAAGAAGATGTGGAAGCTGCTATTTTGGCTCTTAACAACTCTGTAAGTATCTCAATTGTCTTGTTTCATCTTTCAGTTATAGTATAGTATAGACTATAGAGTGTGCAGAATCTCTTTTTTTGTTCTTCTCATTTTTGCGGTTGGTTTAAACTGCAGTTGCTTGAAGGACAGAAGATTCGGGTGAATAAGGCGTAGTGTGATCGTAAGAACGCGAAAGAATCGTTTTTGAAGAGTTTGTAATGCAAACATTTAGAGCATAGTATCATCATCTTGTATTCATTCTAAGTTGACAAAATGAAAGCATTGATTTCTATGCGGCCAATGCGGCCAACACTCAAAGGGCTTAAACTATTGAGTTTTAACATTGGTCGTAAAATAGAGATAATACGCAAACTTGTACTAAATGTCTTAAAACAAGCTCTAATAATAAGCTAATGGTTCATATGATTATGAGATTTGAATCCGGGTGATGATATATCAACTACACTATTATCAAACTATTATACCGTATGTCTTTAAATTACAATGGAGGTTTAAAATAAATATTATCATAAAAATAAGTATTTAAATTTACATTTTTTCGTTTTACAAAGAAAATAATTTGTTAAATAATCGAATTTTATTTAAATAATTTTGAAAAATAGAAGTTAGTTTGCTTCTTCATTTTTCGTTTTGCAACAAAAAGCCTTAATTTTTTTTAATTTTTTTTAATTTTTTTTTCACACCTAATTTACTATTTGTTTTCACACTTAATTTACTATTTGTTTTCACAAAATCAGTTAAGGCAAGAGATGAAATGAGATAAGCTGCGATGCTTAGCTTGCAGTGTCTTCCTCCTCTCTTCTTCTCCGTCCCCAATCGGACTCCGAGCTCAACGCCTCCGTCTCGTGCGACCGCCGACTTCGCTGCTTCTCCTTCAACCCTAATCTCTCGCCGCCTTATCCTTCTCCGTCACGCTCACAGTTCCTGGGACCATCTTTCCCTCAGAGGTACTTATCTTTCTCTTCTTCTCCCTCAAAATCGAAAATCAAACCCTAATCTCTCTCTCTCTCTCTCTCTCTCTCTCAACGATAGACCATGATCGTCCTCTAACTAAAGCCGGACAAGCCGATGCTGCTAAAGTTGCTCAAATCCTCTCCACACTTGGTTGGCTTCCCCAACTCATTCTCTCAAGGTTTCAATTCCAAAACCCCTCGCTTGCTCAAATATCAGTTTGTTTTCGTGATTTGAGAAACCTTTCGTTTCGTGTTTTCACAGCGACGCGACTCGGACTAAGGAGACACTGAAGTCAATGCAAGCGCAAGTGGATGGGTTTATGGAGGCAAATGTACATTTCATTCCTAGCTTTTACTCCATTGCTGCTATGGATGGCCAAACCGCCGAACATCTTCAACAAATTGTCTCCAAATATTCAACCCCTGACATAACCACTGTCATGTTAGTTACTTTAGTTTCTTCTCATCACTCTTTTTTTTTTTTTTTAACTTATGTCTGTGCATCTTCATCATCTTACTTGTGCTGTGTTATCAATTTGATTGCTACAGGTGTATGGGGCATAATAAGGGTTGGGAAGAAGCAGCTTCCATGCTCTCTGGAGCTTCTGTTAAGTTGAAAACATGCAATGCTGCTTTGCTTCAGGCTTTTGGCAACTCTTGGGAAGAAGTTTGTACATTCCATCCTTTTTTCAGATTAACTTTACACGCCGATAATGCCTGAGCTCGCTTTTTCTTTGATTTGAAGCTAATTATTTCTCTTGGCATCACAGGCTTTTGCATTGGCCGGACCTGGCGGATGGAAACTTGAAGGTGTAGTGGCTCCGGATAGCAGCATCTGTGTGTAAGAGACTGGAACCTATCAAAAGCTTCAAGTTTACCTTTTTTTGCCATGGTTGCTCTCTCCTCTACGCTTGCAACTTTTGCTACTAAAGTATGTCATTCTTACAACTTCTTGACTGTTACACAATACATAAAAGGTTGTAAAGTTTCATCCTTGTCTGCATTTCTCATGTGCCAAGTAGTTTAAGCGCAGTTTTTAGCTGCTGATGATGAGCAAAGCAAGAGCAGATTGCATCTCTTTATTGGATGTTTTGCCTTATGTAAGATCGCAGCATCAGGGATATGTTCAAATGCAATCACATTGCCTTAAATGACTTTTATTCATGTTATCATCATACACATGTAACTTCTTTTTTTTTTTTTCTTTTTCTGGTCAATGTTTAGAGTTGGGTTATAGTAAACAAATCATCAGAGATTCCATGGGTTATTGTGTCTTGGAGGGTCAATGTTTTTTAGGGCTTTCCATACAGCACTATTGCATTTAAAGCCTGACCCGAAACCGATCTGCCAAACCTTATCTCCTCTTTTCATCTTCGCCTTGTGTTCTAAGTACGCCAGCTCATACCATATACTGCTGCTCGATGTATTCCCAAAACGTTCAAGTGTCCGCCTTGAAGCCTCCATATTCTCTTCGGTCAACTTGAGATCCTTCTGAATCTCATCAAGTACTTTCTTACTCGATGCCAATACGCATATATGTTTAAAAGAAGGCTCAAGACGACCAAGCGTTGTAATGTTTGCTTTGAGTGCACGGCGAGCGACTTCCATTACGTCTCTAGATACATACAGTCCTTGTTTCCCATCTCTGTCTTCTCTCAACTCCATGCTCCTGTAACTTGAGTCCTCCATGCCTTTATGGGTTCTTACTAGCTGTTTCATTTCACCACTTACAATATCATCAGTCAAAACAGAGATCAGAGCAAGAGAAAACAAGACTGTTTCTTTATGATTATCACCTGCATAAGCTGGTATTTGGATCGCCATCTATCGATACGCCGACTAGAGAGCATAATAGCGGCTGCTCCCATCCGAAAGGAACAATTTGGTGGGAGCAACGTGACGTCATTGCCTGAGTACCAAGTGAAGCTCACAATCTCTGTGCTCACCACCAAAGCGTAAGAGCCTTGATGAGCATTCAAAAGATCTTTGGCTAAATCAATGGCTATGATTCCAGCGCCACATCCCATACCACCAAGATTGTAGCTCTCTGTGTTATGCCTCAGCTTGTAATGGTTAATCACCATGGCTGATAGAGAAGGCGTCGTGTTGAGGACCCCGCAGTTTAAAACCAGGATCTTGATATGCTTCACGTTGATTTTGGTCGCTGCAAGAAGTTCATCAATTGCTCCAAAGATCACCATTGCTGCTTCTTCACGTCCATCACGAAGATTGACCTTGTGACCAGGCTTGAACACAACTCTCGGCATGTAGCTTTCCTCTCCTATGCCTGATTGGTCCAGCACTTTTGTTTGAAGCTCGATGGAAGTCTCGTTGAAGTTACCAGACTTCATTGCCAGCTCGATGAAGTGGCTTTTCGTGATCTGTACAATTTACATCCACAAACACAACAATGAGAAGGGAGAAAGAAAGAGAAGAAAGGTGGAGAGGGAAGAGACATGACCTTGAGATGATCGGGTGGGCGGTAACAGGAGAAATCAAGAAGGAAAACAGAGGAAGGAGTAAGAAAATGATAGAGGAGAAGGAGGACGAAGATGGATAAAGGGAAAGCCAAGATTGGGAGAAACCGAGAGACGAAGATGAAGAGAAGGAGAAGAGGAGGAAGGAAGAAACAAAAGGTATGGGAGAGAGAGAGAAGGTAAATGTATCCAAGCTTCACGTATCTCAAATTCACAAATCCGAGGAAATCGGGAAGGCCCTTGCGTGACTTGGACTCAACTCCACCATTCACCATCTTTGTTACCTCTTTTTCCATTTTGCTAAGCATCAAAACCTTGTGGTGTCTGTTTAAATAATCAAATAAAATGAGTCACTGTAACAGAAAGATGGCTTCTTTGGTGCATGTCACCGTTGAATTGGCGGGTTTTGCTGCATCATTCAGTTGGTGTGGTGTAACTAAACCAAAGCTCGGTCCTAATAGTTACCAATTTCTGACCAATGTTGGCTCCGATTCTCCATGCAAATCTGATACAATAAACAAGATAATCAAATACCTCGAGACTTGTGAGTTCTTAGAATTGATATCCATGATCTTTAAATCCGCTGTGTCTTGAAATGTTGAAGAGAATTATCCTTGATTTTTCGACTCTGATTAAACTACATTTAAACGTAAGATTCAACCCACAACATATATGATATAACCATAACATTCAGCACACAAATTGTACAGCACATTTCAAACCATATCTCAACCTTACCAACTCTCACTAATGAAACCTACTAAAAGCCAACCAACAGATCTCTACAATGTATTATTACTCGGACCAAAACTTCACAAAGGCTGTCAAGAAAGATTTCAGAACTGCCAAAAGGGGATTTGTTTCCTGTCCTGCCATATTCGATTGCCCTTTCCACGATTCACTGCAAAGACAAAAAGAAAAGAAAGGTAAGGCATGTGAAACCTCTGGAGAACCAAACAGAAAATACCAACAATCCCACAGCACAACTGAGACTTGGGAATTTGTTTACTCACGGTTTAATTCTGTTTAATGTTGCAATGTTTCCTTTCTGAGAGCTGGGACCATCCGAAGCATCAAGTTTCCCTTTTTCCATGGTTGCCTTCTCCTCTACACCCGCAACTTCATTCCTGGCATGGCTACTCATAGTGTCCACTTTTGCTTTGTCATTCTTACAACTTCTCGACTGTTACACAATTTAAAAGGTTGCAAATTTTTCATCGTTAAACTCAATTTTTGGGAGCAATCAACTAACAGCTTCGCAAAACAGCAGAAAGATTCAAGAGGTTGGCTATTCCAGCATTAATGTTTTTCTGCCACGGTCATAAAATACTTTATCTTAAACTTAAACAGGAAGAAATTAGGAGATATTAACAAAGAAGTCATGCATCCCACTTAACTATATCAGGACGACCTGCTGAACACAAACAATTTTCTTGCATGGACACCATGAAGACTATTTGGTTCCAATATTCGAATAGAATGTAAAAATAAACATATACTTAGTGAAGCTTACCTCAGTGCTGGATGTTGGCATTTTCTGTTCAATTGTCAAAGTTCCATTACTAAATTCCTTCGTCTCATGGATGTTGCCAATCACAGCATTCACAACCACCACCGCTTTAGTATCAACACGTTCAACATCTACTGAAGCAGGATTTACAATTTTCTCTCCAGCTTTCTTTTCCATAGGGACAGAGATATGATTTGGCATTTGACCAGCAATGACTTCCGTCCCGTTTACAGCAGAAGTGGATGAAGAAATCTCTCCAAGGTCAACAGGATTTATGATGCTGCTCTCGGTTTCCACCTTTGTCTCAGTTCCTTTCCCACCGTCACAAACTTTATCCAACTCACTAGGCTGTACATCCAACGACTCCATTGTTGATGTCACAGAACTTAATGGAAATGTCTCAACAACTGTTCCTGCTGGCAAATCAATTGTGCCTACTGTGTTCTTCGTCATATTCACCATTTCAGTCATCGCTGCTCCAGCATCATTCACTTTTTCACCATTGTTAACAGGTTTTGTTCCTTCTGATTCCATGAAAGGTATTTCCTCAAATCCTTTGTCTTTGTTATCCACCTCAAGATCTTGATCCTGAGGTTTGACGGCAAAACTATCAGATATGGTCTGCACTCTATTATGAAGCCCTGCATCATGTTTGATATCATTTTCTTCGCTGCAAGATGCTGCAAACTGAGTCCTGGCAACGTCAGTAGAGCCCGTTGACTGGTGTACTAGAAGCTCTACGTCTTCTTTGAAAAGTTGGGTTGCGTTCACTTCCCCGCAATTCAACATATCAGATCCTCTGCCTTCCGGGGCAGCCTGGCTACCATTAATGGTTTCCTCGTTTTCAGGTGACTTGGTCTCCCCAGCCTCAGAAGAAACATTATAACTTTCAACTGATGCAAAATGGAATCCGTCTGGGGGTAAAGATAAAGGGGCCACAGGATCCAACAGTATTGAACTTGACAGACTTTGATCACGCAAATGGTCAGAGCCTTTTCCTTCAAGAATCAAGTCACCAGAACCAAGGACTCTATTTTCTTGGATTATCTCTCTGACAATCTCCCTTATAGTATAGAAAGACCCACCCACCTCCTTGTGTGTGAGGCTAAGCGAAGGAAAACTCCCATTGTTTAGGTTTTGATGCCTGTAAACAAACACCAATCACAACACGCGCGACCGGAAAACAAAAAAACTCAAGATTCTTGCTATAAGGTAAAAAGGAATTAGGTGCATACTTCTTTATAAAAGTTTCAACCAGTGCCTTTCTCTCCTCTTTTGGAATCCGATTACGCGTCCTCTTGCCTACAGAATCGTGAGGCTTAGCTAGAGCAAATATTTGCCCAGCGTAAGTAGTCTTTAGAGAGTGCATGTTTCTGTCTCTTTGTTCTATATATCCTGTTGCAGAAGCGTTAAAGCAAAGTCAGAATCAGACAAGCACCCAAAAACATTACCAAATCCTTAAGACAGATCCGTTTAGTTCATCATCTCCGAGCAGCAACTGTTAATTTAGCAAACAGAACAATGGAGACTCTCAATCCAGAGAACATTACAAACACACTAACCGGAATTCTAAACAAATTAAAGAGAGCAATTGAAAAGTAAAAACTCCATTGATAAAGACGAAGAGATGAGAAAGCAATAGCTTGTAGGGTTTACCTGCGAGAGCGAGAAAGAGAGAGAGAGATTAGAAATCACGAGTCATCTTTGCAAATGGACTAAAACCCTACGCAGTGCACAGAACACTACTGTGAGTGTTGGGAGGCGCAAGCGGGAATTTTGGTAATTATTTCAACTTTTGGGGCAAAAGCGTAAAATCTTCTTTTGCCCCCTTAATTCTCTCTTTATTTTCAATTTAACCCCCTTCTAAAATTTGAATCTGTTTTTATACCCACAAGACTTTTCCAACGAATTTAGACCCTCACCGATTTCACATTTTCTTATTTTTCAGTTTCAAGAAAAAAAAGAGATTAAAAGTCTGTAATTCCCTATATTACAACATGTAACTTTATGTTTTTATTTTGCTAAAACTTTATGTACCAACATAAAGTATTTTATTGTTACTAGTACGTTTTGTACATTTACTGATTAAAAGGATGCTTTCAACTCTCAAGCCTCTGCCTCAGAACAAGTCTCCAAGAACTGGATTAGTTTCAAGCGTTCGTCCTCCAAAAGCTCAGGGTCTTCCTTCGTTAGTCTCTCACGGGTTGCACCATCCACACTCGTTGGATCATCCACTACCTGTTTTCCGTCAAAACAGCAACATTATTACATCGTTAACTCGTTCATCGAAACCTGTAAAACTCTATGTTTAGAGAGAAAAGAGACATTTTACTTTTACGTAATTATTGGTATGGCCGTCTTTGTTAGGTCCTGTAAACGGCTCGAGCTCATTGTGTCTCCATTCACCATCTATGATGTATTTATATTCAAACTGTCCTTCCTGCGTTTTCAGAATTGTAGCGGTTGTCAGAAAACGATAACAAAAGCAGCCACCGAGCTTTTTCCAGTTCATTAAGAAAAAAAACTCACAGGCAATTCTCTCTCTAGGCTCCAGAATCCTGTTCCCTTGTCCAGTGCTAGAGGTATCCTCTATAGAAAGGAAAAAAATGTGAACAAACAGAACAAAAGATTTGCATTATATACATATACTCCCAAAATAGTTTTGCACAATCATAAAACAATATTTTCCGTCCAACACTCATCTCTTCCATTTCTTATCAAAGAGACCGCATAGCAATGAGAAATGCACATCCTAGCTTTAAAACCTATATGGCGCACGCATCATACTTTTAAGGGCAACGCATCCTACTATATTATTTGATTTAAAATAATGGACATATTCACCTGTCCCCATCCAATGTCAAGGCCAGAAATTTCTACATTGGAGAACCTCTTGTCTTTCAGTGTCAAAGTAACAGTCTTCTTCTTGAGTCCTGTAAGCTTTTATGTCCGTATATAAGAAAACAATAATCAGGAACCGAGGAACTAAGCGACCATTGTTGTAACTTATGCTAATCAATGAAGCTGAGAAGCTACAAACATATGTGTCGTGAAAGTTGGACGATGACTCACAATATCGATTGTTGCATTTCTGATAGCATCCAGCTTCGGAAAGCACGACCTTTTGCTCTGCAGTAAAGTTTCAGAGATGATGTTTAGAGCAATTTTATGTGTGCCTTTATATTGCACCAGCCATCTAAAGATATCTCAGTTAAAATGTCTAAATGCTAGACTATTTAATGTCACTAATCCAAGATATCGTCTTTGAGTGCTATAATTTTGTTGGTCATAATCATCAATTTATAGGAGAAGAACAAAATCCCAAACATCCTCACATAATATCACAGGCAGTAACACTACTTAAGCGTGATTAACATGCTGGGTTACTCAATAAGTATCAAGAAAATCATGTACAGAGAACAGAAACCAGAATACATTAGTATCTTACCATAAGTAATTTATGAGCTTCCATAAGTTTATAGCCTTGCACCCAGAACATGTACGTCAACTGAAATTGAAATTAGTACCCCTTCTCAGTATTAGTCAGCCATAAGTCAACACTTGTTCATTCCTTCATTAGTCAACCAAAGAAGAACAATAAATAAGACAACAACTGTTTGCAACAGTCTTAATGACAACTAAACTGAAACATTGCTTCGATATTGGAAAGCAATGCATTTACGCTCATGGAAGACTCAAAATGAAAGATGTGCTACAGAAAGAAAAAGGAGAAAAAGAGAAGAGCACAGTAACAGGTTTCTGCAACATACCGCAACAGCAGGAGCCCTTCCCATTCCAGCAGTGCAGTGCACATATGTAACTCCTCCATTTCGCTTAACAGCTTTGTACAGTGTACTAACCACGGCAGGTAGGCGCATTCTCAAATCAAATGCATCAAAGTCTCTGTTACATCAAAGATTATAACATGTCAAGCCCTAGTTGTCAGTAAGGCTTTAGCAGTGAAGACAATTAGTTAGAATGGGATGATGACTAACTTCCCCAATTACTCTAGTTTGCAAATACAAAAAAGGGGGACAAACAAAAAAAGTAATTGCATACAACCCCTGGAAACAAAAAGTCATTTTCCGTTCTTGATAAACCAATTATTGCTAACTCAAAAATTTTGTCAAGGAAAAGTGATAAGAGTAAAGAGCCCAAAGAAAAAGGAAAATGTAACAGTTTTCTGATCAAACAAAAGAAATTCAGAGATTTCTTGGCTAAAGTATAATTGAGACTACTCCAAAAATCTATACCCCCTTGACCCCTCGGCTAATCTGACAATTCTGAAAAATTAACTCCTTACCTCAAGTCTATTAAGCAAATAAGAAAAGTATTGAAAACGGAACTAAAAATCAACTCTCATGATCTCTCCTACCTTAATATGCTCAATTCCCATCAGTTAGTGCCAATCGATCACAAATTCACAGCCAAATCATCAAAAAGCATAAATTAACAAATCATGGCTTGTTGCATTACCAATGCCTAACCTTATTTCACAGCGAATATGTTCAATATCGCTACATGTCTTAGCATATGCTTGAATGCTGCTTATATCTACTCCAAAATATCTGGAAGTACTGGTCAAGGCACTCTGCAAATGATTCTTTGTCACTCAAATCGAATGAAAATGAAAATATCACAGACATGAACAGAAAAAGAGGGCTTTTGCAGGATACTCCAAGTCCGGATCTTGTTGCAAGCAAAATATGGTTTTAACTCCGATTCTACGAAGCTTGTCAACGTCTTGAGGGGTCTAGCAATTAAGGAGTACAGACAGTAAGAACACCAAGAAAGCAACACATTTCCAACAAAAAAAAACCATCATTTGACAGGATATAAAGAAAACCTGCAAGCACGATCCAACGATTAAATCTGGACGAATAAAGGTGTAGTTCATTCCTAACTCGTGCCTGTAAGTTAAAACTGAAATGAAAACAAATAGGAATCAATCAGTGACTGAAATGCATAATTAAGGAGAACAAGAAAGGTGAGTTTGCCAATAAACAAGCACAAGATTTAGGATTCCTTGGCAGACAGATGGACAAAAGTAAACACTAGATAGACTGTAAGGAACCAAGTTAACATTGTAATATGAGAAACTTGTGCTTTGTTATTCAAATGACCACTCCAGTATACAACGGGTAGACATCAATGAGTCCCATTAGAGTTTCCATGGTAAAAACATATACAAGTATAATCTATACGTACCAGCACCCATAGCTTGAGTCATGTCTTGGCTATATTCATCAGATTTCTCTTCCTTCTTTGAAACACCACTCATCTCCGAGCTTGATTTCGAATCTGATACCGCCTAGACTCAAAGCAGTTTTCACAAGTTTCAAACAAAGCAAGCAAAAACCCAACAAGACCCAAAAAAACAATATATTTATTTAAAAAAAACGAATCTAGTGGAACATTCTCTGACCATATAGTATATACCTGTAAAATAGGTCGAGCTTTAGGATCATTGGCTTTGATCGGGAGCTGCAAAAAGGTTATAAAAGTTGTAAAGAAGATTGGTATTATTTTATTTGGGTATGAATAGTGTAAATAGGTGAAAGATGTGGCACCAGCATCTTCAAAGAAGACGAAGTGAAATCTCTTTGATTTCCCCCGAATCCCAGAAAAGGTGAAACTAAGGATCTGAAGTAAGCGACGATCAAACACAAGACACAATATCAAATCGAATCAAAGCAAACCAAAGAACAAAAACAAGGAAAGCTAATTTTCTGAAGAAACCTGGGAAGATTCTGAAGGCAATTCATCTTCAGCAGAAGAAAACGAAGCTGCTCAAATCTGGTAATTATAATTTCGATTACAGGTCCCAAATTGTGTTGTGTGAGTGTGAGTGAGTGACTCTGAAGATCGCGACAAGGAAATTAGGACCCCAAGCTCGGGAATTGCAATCACTTTTGTTTTGTTTTGTTTTGTTTTGTTTTGTTTCGTACGTAAAAGGGACAATATTATAAAAGAAGCTCTCAACTTTTTACTTTAAACAAAAACACCCCCTCTCTAATTAAATTCGCTCCAACGTAGAATCAAGGAGTGCTGATGTGGCAATCTAATTATTATCTGTCCAGTCATTTTGAAGAAAATTCTTATGTATTAATTATTTTGATACAAAAAAAATATGAAATAATAAATATGTATCTAAAAATTTTTTTAATAAATATCGAAAATAACTACAAAATATCAAATTATTTTAAATTTATGTAACGCTGAAAGTCACCTACTCTTATTAATCTCTTTTTGTTTTGTAGAATCTTCATAATCAGCCAGAGGATAATTTTACAGAATATGTGTTAGATATTTATTAACAAATATTATTTTTTTAAACGAGAATCGAAAGTGTTACTATTTTGGGTACTATTTTTGATATTTTTGAGCTTCTAGAAGCCAATGGAGACGTCGGCCCAAAGAAGAAGCTAAATAGGACCACTCACGTGACGTCATCATGTCTCTTATTGCTTAAGACCTACTTTTTACTACAAGTTGATGAAACTCCAAATATCTTTTCTCTGCAACTTATTATTACCTTTTAACATTTTTTAAAAATTTCAGACGTGATGATTCTCAACAATGAGTCAAATCAATTATGAAATCAAAGACTATTCAAGACGCCAAAACAACAAAACGAATTAAACTGCAGAATCAAAAGAGTTATTGTCAGGCAAAATCAGAAGAAAAAAAAACAAAAAAATGCAACAACTTTTGAGAAAAAAAAAACAGAAAATGTGTCATGGATTTACATAATCTTTTTCTATAGGTCCAAGTTCCACCTACTATGATCCTCAGAAGGTGTGGAGGAACCTCCAAAAAGACTAATCTTTGGTCTTCTTTGATCTTTCCCCATTGGTAACTTCCAAAACGAATCTGAGTTCTCAAAGAAAATGTATGCAGCAACCACTGATGCAAAGAACAAGCAAAACAGCAGTGCATAAATCTGCCACTCTGCACATCAAAAACAGATAAGATATGAGTCAGAGAGAGAGATATATATATAAACACGTATATGCGCCAATTCCGATTTGCAGAGAGAGAGAGAGAAAGGAGAGAGAGATCTGCAACAAACCTTTCCACTCCTTTGGTACACTGAGTTTGGTCACCATCTCACCCCATTCGCTTGAAGTTGTCAGCATAACCCTACGCCCCAAGTTAAGAAGGAACCAATTAGACAAGATAAATGTTAGAAACAACGCTAATCTAAATCCCAATAGTGAGACTTAAAAGGGTTTTGATTTATCATTTTCTTTTCAATTGATTCACCATACCTTTCACTAGGGCAGAACTCAAGTGAAGCAATGGATTGGCCAAGATGTAGCCTCTTACTGTAGTGGTAGATTTCCATTGTCTTAACTTCAGCGACAGACACATCTCCATCTTTGCCACCCCTACAGAAAAGGTGCAAGATATGAGGTTTTAATTCTGTGTACAATCAGAAGCCTGAAAGCAATAACCAGCCCGGGATGAAGAAGCACTCACAAAGCAATATATTTGCCATCCAAGCTCACTGCCATTGACGATGCAGTCTTCTTTGACAGCTTCTTGAAGCCAAGCTTCTTCCATGTGCTAATGTCATAAACATTGACCACAGGCGTATCACCTGATTCCAATTGTTTAAGCTTTAATATGAGATTTATGAATTATAAACAGTAGCAATGCTTGTAATAATTTACTCGCTAGTTATCAAATTATATACCTCTCTGAGCAGCACAGAACAAAAAAGGTTTTGTTCCATCTTTAGAGAACCGGCACAGTTCAATATTTTCATCCTGCATACATGACAGTATCATAATCAGGATATATCAGAAGCCAATATAAGAACATTGTGAAGATATTACAGACAAGGGAAAAAAAAGAGAAACACGAAAAAGACAAACTCGAAACAAAGAGATCTCAGAATAATATTTATTGAAAAAACCATAAACATGAAACTCATCCTGCAGATTTCATTGGATATGTTTAGAAATATAGGGATGCAAATGCAAACTTTAACTCTCACTATCACATACCCCACTACGTTCCAAAGTAGACAAAGGAAAACCATCTTCTGCTTTCCATATTCTAGCTGATCCATCGGTTGATGTTGTCGCTAAGAACTCTGAGTCAAGACTACAACAAAAGATGCAGATATGAGAGAGATGCACACAATCGGCTTCGTTTCACAATCTCCATTAGCTTCTATTTGTGTTGTATGATCGGAGTCCCAACTCTTTACAGAAGACTATTTTTTACGACCACTAGCTCAGTTATGCTTTAAATGAAAACAAAAAAAGGAGGTATAATGGGAGAGAAGATTTTGGTAGGTACCTAAAATCCATATCTCGAATGGATTTGTGTGCCTTTGGCTCATCCAAAATTACACGTAGGTTTGGCCACTCCATAATTCTGAGACATCCATCCTGAAAATAGCTTATAGTAAGCTACAATAAATATCGTTGCAACAGCGAAAGAAAATATGTTCCCCTCCTTACCACTCCCCCAGTAGCTAATTTAGACCCATCAAAGCTGAAGGCCATACACTTTTGTAGTCCAGCATTTTCGAGAGGAAGGAGTTCTTTGGCTAAGATTGTAATGCCTTTTGCTCCTCCGACAATCTCAAACAACCTGAAAAAGCAGATAAATTCTATTTACCATCTAGATCGTAAACAAAATTTGTGTAGACAATGAGGCAGATAGTGTCCAAAAGGCACGAAGAAGCACGGCAAATATCCAACAAAAGTATATGCAGATATATAATAAACCAAACATAAAAACAAAAAATACAAGCATCACTACAAACACATCTACATCAGCAAAGACAGGGAGTGAAAAATAGTATTACAAGTCTCGTGCAATGAGAGAAGCAATGTTCAGTTTTAGTCATTTGATGTCTAGTTCTCAGCACAAGATCGAGAAAAGCTATCATAGGTTTAACAATACCAGCTCAACGAAATTAGAAACATTGTATCAGAAAAAAGGCACTAGAATGTCTTTTAATCATAATTTGTGAGGGTAAAACTGAGATAGAAACGTACTTGCAACCACCTTTGGAGGTTGAGCAAACAAAATAATCTCCACCAGGATGCACTGAAATTGCCACAGGATCACCATCACTCTCTTTAAGCGTATGTGTTGCCTTTGATCAGAAAAAAAAAAAAGATTGGTTTGGTTTCATTAGTCGACAGAAGTAAATACCAAAAGAAAAGGGTTTGTCCTGCTTTCTCGGAATCAAAAGAAAACAGCTTGAAAACAGATATCAGTGTGAAAAACCCTAGATTTCTCCCAAGACCCCAAATTTCCCAATCCAAAGAAACAAGATAGATTTTTCACACAAAACCCAATAAGATTTCGAAGCTCCACATTCGTTCCAGACCCATTACAAGCTTCCAAAATACTTGATTTCAAAAAATCAATGGTGTAAAGAAGAATTACCAAGGGAGAGGAAGAGAGAGAAGTAGTGATGGGATCGAAAGAGAAGATGTGAAGCAGAGCAGGAGAAGAAACAGATGAGCCACGACGTTTAGCAGCTTTGGCGATAATGGCCCAGTTTACTTTCTTCGGGCGACGAATCCATGATCCACACACAACATGCCCACTTTCACGGCTCGCTTCTTCAATCTCCATTCGATTGATTGATTGATTCTCTTCCTTGGTCTCTACACAAATCTGATCCCTTATATATATACAAATTTGGTTTTTTTTTAGAGAGGAAAACAGAAAGTAAAACAAAAACAGAAAAAAGGAGTTGACTTTTGCAAATTGGACAGAGAGATTTTTGTTGGGTATTTTTAATGGGATTGCAAAATCTCAGATTTGACAAAAGAAGAAACAAACGGAGATTTGCGTTGTTGTGTTTAACTAAAATCGTGCGTAGGAGAGAAGTCAAAGGACGGTGGTGGGAAAGGATATTCCTTTTGATCCTTGTTCCGATGCCAAATTTAATACAACTACGGTCACATCGTGCTTTCGCGATCTATATAGCACACTTGTCAAGTTGTCATTTTCCAAAAAAGAAAAAGGAAAAATCTTTTTAATATTGTAAAAATGAAACGATATGAGAAGAAAACTTTACCTAACTGATGCACAAATTTGTTTGACTAATGCATACAACTGTATACAATAAAAGAATAAAATGTTATAGAACTAAAGTTTTGATATTATAGATTTATATTAATACTACAAGTTTGATTTACAGTTAAGTTTAAATGGTTGTGAATCAAACTATGACTCGTGGGTGTTGCGTCGACTAAATTCACTTCAGAAAAAATCAAATAAAGAATCAAGTTTTTCGAACACTGGATAAATGGTGGAGTTTTACAGTCTAACCGGTTGGAACAACTTTAGGGACTAGTGTTGTCTTATCCACATGGATTTTAAAGACAAATGTCGTTTTTTGGTCCGAGTCCCAGAAATTTCGGTTCTTGAATCTCTCATTTTTGTTATCAATCGTTTACAATATGTAGGACGTTCCACGCAAAGATTAACCAAGCATTAGATGCACAAGTACAAAAAGTGTGTTCTCTGTTTGATCATTTCATGCATGCATTTTCCCGACAAATGGTCAACGTCTTATAAGCTATACTGTCGCACCATTGCAATCGGTCGCTTGTCATCCAACAACTTGAACAATACGATCGGATATTTCATATAAATACTCATCCACTACATATAGGCCCTAACTGGTAACTTAAAAGTTGTGGAAATTATTGTAGAAAAAAAGTTTGTGTTATCATTTGAGTTTGTGGAATTGTGGAATGGAGAATTGTGGAATACCGTTGAGAAAATAAATTATGGAAGGTAATGGATATTCTAACAAGACTCGTGACACACTCATATTTTTGTTCTGAGTACCAACTCTATATGATTGATTCAGACCATCGTTTGCATACTCCAATAAAAAGAAAAAGACAAAAAATAACACAAGATCTGAAAAACTAAACATAATTGGAAGAAAACAAATAGAAAAATAACAAAACAATATCACATGATTCATTTACGGTTTGCCTATATATCATAACTTTCGTTTGCCAAAATACATTCATGTTTTCTTTTTCAAATTTTCGTTAGAAGATAAAAACTAGAAAACATTGTTCGTTTCATTTCAAAAAAAGAAGTAGACAACAATTTCAACATCTACGGCAGCAAAAAAAGAAGAAGGTTGAGTAAGTTTACATATGTTCTTCTATTTCATATATATGTATAATTGTTTAATATTTAAAAACTGAATTATATATTTTCTTAAAACAAAGAATAAATTATGCTATAATTAATATTAATAGTTTAGATATATTTTCGTATAAATAATTTGCATTTTTTTAATCAAAACTAAGAAAAAACATTGCATCTTGTTATAATTATATTAAAAATAAAATTAGTCTTGAATAAACACTTTAACCATGTTAATTAAAATATAATTATTAGTTTAGATAAAAAAATTTAAATTAGATATATTTTATCATTAGTCTCAAATTTCTAACTTTGATTTTGCTAATGTTTTGCATGGTAATACAATCCCAGGAGAACAACTTGGTACTAACAGGGAAGATGGAGAATATGCGGAAGCAAATATTTTGCAAAAACAAAAAGGAACAACCGATGGAACCTATATGCATACAATACGAGAGGGAATCAAACGACAACTATGGGATGACTATCATTAGTGATTATTAAGATATCTTTAAGAATAATGTATTTTTAATTTGTAATGTTTTGAGTTTAAATGTTTTAATTTTAAATGTTTAATTTTTATTTCCTTTTTTTAATAAACTATTAATATTATAAATGAATAAATTTAGAAATTTCTTATTAATTTTAGGAAATGATTCAATAAAATATTATTATTTTGTAAAATTTAATACATTTATAAACATAAATATTTATTTTCGACAAACACAATGTTTGATAAAAAAAAGGGATGATTTTTATTAGTGAATTACTAATATATATATTTAAAAATAATGTATTTGTATTTTACTGATTTATTTTCATTTTTCTGTTTTTAATAAATTATTAATATTATAAATCATTTTTTGCAAGTTCTTTATTATAGTGTAGTAATTATTTTTTAAATGGTTAATTTTTGCTGTAAAATAAAAGATGGAAATATTAAGAGAAATTTTGAAATTTTATTTTATTACAAAATTAATTAAACGGATAGTACGAAAAAATCATGACGTAATAGATCAAGACGGGTAAACTATATCGGATGGACAACTCAAAAATTTATGATATATATGTTTAATGAATTGTTAGTCTGCATAAAAAAATTAATATTTTTAAAGGAGGCAAAAAAATAATTTGGTATTTGTTGCGAACGAATTATATATTTATATTTAATATTTAATTATTTTATCATTTTTTATCTATTCTAATTATTCTACGGGATTAAATTTAGTTTTTTCGCTACATTCCGCCAGATTCAACTGTTACCATTTAGAATTCTGCAGATTCTACAAGAAATCACCAAAAATTCAGTTGGATTCCACAATTTTGCCAGAATCAGCCGTTACCATTTATATTTAAAGTTATTCTGTCAAATTCCACAAGAAATCACCAAAAATTCAGCCAGATTCCACAATTCCGCCAGAATCAGCCGTTACCATTTAGACCTATAGTAAAAAGGGGATAAAAGGACTAAAGTTGGATAGTCTTAAGAGGGAATTTCTTAAAAAATTTACACGCACCATTTATAAACACACTCATAATTTATGTATGAGACTTGGTCTCTCTTATTTTCTCTTTAACCATAAACCCATGGCAAGGTTTGAATTCACCCAACCACATTCGTCTTTTTGAGACATCTGATCTCATATGGAATGACCGCTTCTGCCTCTTAAATAATCTTCTGAGCTCACTATCAAGCAGTTTAGGTTTATCCCGATTTGAGCTTAGAATTCTATCTTCCAGCTTTTCAGCTCACGTAATCTTTTTTATTTTATTTATTATGACTTGAGTGTCGATGAATATTTGGGAAGACAACCACATATGCTGTTCCAGGATCTAACCCGTCTTCATGCCATACGAGGCATTTTTCGTGCGCCTCCCCTCAAAAATAGATTGTCCAAAAGCATCGACTCTCGCTATCGGAGGATGATGTCTTGTAGGTGTAAGGAATATTTTTTTTCCCTATTATGTGGTCTTATAGTTATCCATTTTCTATTGGAATATTGCTATTCCTTAATATATTTGGTGTCCAATTAAAATGAAAATAATAGAGTTAATTCCTAATCGATCTCTACTTTGATGGACGGTTGAGATTAATCCTAAGAAAACCCTAAAGAGGAATTAGGTCCTCTCTCCGCCTATAAATATATGCCTTTAGTCCATCATAAATGCATTCCAAAATACACGACACCTAAAGAACAATTTATAGGCAAGGGGAGAGAAACCTAAACTCCTATTTTAGAGATCAGGCTTTTCGTCTTCCATTCAGGATACCGTTCAAGAAGACCTCTCCACAACAATGAATGAAGGTAATCCGCTAACCCTCCTCATTATTCTATTATGTGATTAATCTAGATGTTTAAATATTTTAGGGTTCATGTAAATTATGCTTACATGTGGTATCAGAGCCAGGTTCTCCATGGCAGAATAGTGTAGTTGAAAGGCGTAATCGTACTTATATAGGAATGGTTAGATCCATGATGAGTCATGCTAACTTACCTATATCCCTGTGGATGGATGCATTACGTACCACAGTCTATATCTTAACATGGTTCCTAGCAAAGTAGTTCCAAAGACTCCTTTTGAAATGTGGAAAGACTGGAAACCTAGTCTGTCACACCTCCAAGTTTGGGGTTGTCCAGCTGAAGCAAGAATATATAACGGTATAACCCACATAAAAAGAAATTAGATTTTAGAACAATCAGTGGTTTCTTTATCGGTTATCCTGAGAAGTCTAAAGGATATAGATTTTATTGTCCAACCCATAGTACGAGAATAGTAGAAACCAGTAATGCCAGATTTTATGAGAATGGCGAGATCAGTGGGAGTGATAAAGTTCAAGATGTGGTCATCCAAGAAATTAGGGTTAATATCCCTTTACCCTCTATTCCGAATATTGTTGGGAATCCTCCTGTTGTTGAACCGTTAAACAACGAGGAAAACCCAGTGAATGATCATCCACTCCATGATGAAAATATTGCCAATAATGATGATGATGTACTTGAAGCACAAGAGGAACCAACATTAAGAAGATCAACTCATCCGAGGAGATCTGCTATTTTCGATGACTACATGCTTTATCTAGTAGAATCTGGAGAAGGGAATATTCAAGATCCGGTTTCTTATTCACAAGCCATGAAAGATGTTAATTTTGATAAATGGAAAGATGCCGCGAAGGATGAAATAGAATTAATGGCTAAGAATGAAGTTCGGGACATTGTTCAATTGCCTAAAGGACACAAAGCAGTCGGGAGTAAGTGGACCTTTAAGACCAAGCTCGACTGTAATGGCAATATTGAACGATAGAAAGCCAGACTTGTAGCTAAAGGTTTTAATCAGAAAGAAGACATCGATTATAGTGAGACTTTCTCACATGTGTCTAGGAAAGACTCTCTCAGAATTATCATGGTATTAGTAGCTGAGTATGATCTTGAGCTACATCAAATGGATGTGAAAACTGCCTTTCTTAAGGGAGACTTGCAAGAAGAGGTCTATATGTGTCAACCTGAAGGCTTCATTATCGAAGGTCAGGAAGACATGGTCTGCAAATTAAAGAAATCAATTTATGGACTGAAACAAGTTTCGAGGCAACGATATCTACAGTTTGATGAAACCATTATGAAATTCGGTTTCAAAGAAAACATTGTAGATCCATGTATATACCTCAAGATCAGTGGGAGTAAGTTCATATTTTTGTGCTGTATGTTGATGATATATTATTGGCCAGCAATGATCTTGGTCTATTACATGAGACTAAGAATTATCTCTCCAAGAACTTTGACATGAAAAATATGGGTGAGGCATCCTGTGTGATAGGAATTGAAATATTCCGTGAGAGATCACTAGGAATTTTAGGGTTGTCTCAGAAAGCATATATTGATCAAATTCTTGAAAATTTTGGCATGATGACGTGTTCTTCTAGCATTGATAGTACTGGTAAGTTCCAAATAAGGTTTTGAGATACCTAAAAGAAACAGGAAATGTTCACATACTGAAAATCAACATATCCACAGATGGTTGGGTTTTCAAACTTAGATTTTAGTGGATATCATTGGTGTATCTCATTAGCAGAGATGCCATATTATGGAAGAGCTTGAAGTTGTAGTTGCTTTATACATCCACTAAGCAGGCTTGAGTATGTGACAATTTATAAGGCTTCCATTATGAAAATAAGGTTGCAGAATTTTCTTTGAGTTCGAGGGCTTGAGTCTTCAACTCTTTATGTGACAATGAAAGCTGCAATATTCTTTCAAGGTAAGACATGATATCCAAAGGATCCAAGAATATGGACATTAAGCATAAATATATGTCATAAAAGTATAAAAGTATAAAAGTAAGATGTTAAAAGAGAAAAGTTTGTCATATAACACATAGGCACTGAGCTTATGCTTGCAGACATATTTACGAAATCATTACCTCCAAAGACTTTTCATAAGCATGCTGAAAGTATGGGTCTTGAGGATAGCTCTTAATTACGTTGTCTGATTATATTTAGCCTATATTGACATTTATTTGAGCTCTTTTATGACTTTTACATCTTTTATATATTATGTTTCCAATGTGCACACACATTATTGTTGGTTGGATTAATGATAACAGAATGCGTCTTTATTTAAAGACATAAAAGGGACCATTACGATAACTCCTACTTATGTTTACGGTCTAGCTATGAAGGTAGTCAATGCAATAGTACATGGAAGGGATCGATCGTGTTGCAGAATGATGTGCGACCGCCATGACTCCCATTGATTACTAGATTAGTCAAGACACTTATGATGACCAACTGAAGATAAGTGAATAGCATATTATGCCGGTCTTATGATTCCTGAAATAAAACATTAATGGATTTTACTAACGACCAAGTGGGAGACTGTAAGGAATATTTCTTTTTCCTATTATGTGGTCTTATAGTTATTCGTTTTCTAAGAAAATAAATATTTTAGGATTACAAATTGTTTATAGAACAAATTGCGAGGCCTATGAAATTTGGTCCCATGGCCAAAACAGATAAAAACAAGGAATCAAAATACAATCGGTACAAATTCGGGGAACCTACAAGTGAAGCATCTGTCTTCGAGAAAGTAACGACAAAGATCCTAAATTCTTCGTGCGAAGAAACAAATCTGGAAGCCAAAGGAGGAGGAACAACTTGAACGGCTGAAAGAACGACATCCATGTTAAAAGAAACTCTTTTATCCGGTAGCCCGAAACTAAAGCCTCTGATCCTAATTTAGGGCTAAGCAAGCAAACTAAGGCTGTCCTCCACATTCGAGTACGAAGCTCTATTAGCAATCCTTAGGAACCTTAGCTAAGGCGGGACTACACTAGTCAAACAATAAGATGCGCGCAGAAGCCCTACCAAGATTCTCCCGATGTCGGCTAGTGTTTAACAATACGGCAATCAAATCGTTCAGTCTTACTAGCTCTTCCAAAAGCGTAGATAAAACGCAACCCAACCAGACCCGAACCCACACCTAATCCGGCCTCACTAACAAATTTGAATCACGAACACGAGAAAATAGGTAGCACTATCCTAACCCACACACTAGGAAAATAAGGAAATGATGACCAGAGATAAACTAGGTCGAAAAAACACACCGGAGGTAACAGCGGAACTCACACAGCCACCTTACAGTTGTTAGACGAACATCGCAACCCACCAATCAAATTAAACTCGTCGTTTGATGAGACAAAAGGAACCCATCACCTAGTCGTCGAGCACACCCGAAATTCGAAAGAAAAACCACGAAACATCTTCAACGCTGGTGAGATCTAGTCCTAAGGGACCCCTGAACCAACCGTTGAAATCCATAAGCCGACTTGGGCTAAAGAGCGCACCTCCGAGCAGATCTATGAGAGAAGACGACAACCGGTTCACCATGAATCCCGAGACTATTCGGGATCGAGACAGGGACCAGATTCCAGACTAGGCAGAGGCGAATTCTTCACTGGTCAAGATAGAAAGAGCCACCTCACCGGCAAGCCTATATCTGAAGTCGACAAATAGTCCAAGGACCCATCGCCGGCAAGATCACCTTGAACCTAGGTGGAAACAGCGTGAGTAACAGAAAGAAAAAAGGAGAAAACGGAAAAAGGGTGCCTCTCATGGCTCCGGCGAGGAGCACCAAAAAATGGAGAGGCGGCGACGGAGACGATGCGTGGTCGGCGACAGTTGCGGCGTTAATTTATTATTAAAGATTAATTTGTTAAAAAAAAAACTTGTTACAACTTCCATTGTTTCAAGCGCTTGAGAAATTTTTTTTTATTCAGAGTGATTTAAAATGGTTCAAAGTTGTACAAAATAATTTCTATAATTAGTTGTAAACGCATCCGTCTGCAAAACATAGTGTCTGTACCAAATGTGTGGTAAACTAGTGGTTAGCACAATGAATTGGTTTCTTGTGCCTCGAATTCAACCTTTTTGGGAGAGATGATTTAAGCCCGTATCTTGGTATTATCACTAGTCCAGTCCCGACCCATAATAAAAATATAAAGGTTTCGGCCTCGGATATCGAGATTATTAAATAAATAAAAAACAAGCAAACCCTTAATGAATGGCATTCGTAAAATACAATAATTCGGTTCTCCACTCAAACGAATCATTTAAATTAAATGTGGTTTTTTTGATCCGGGCCGGACCGGGCCGTATCTGAAATCTGAAAACTTCCGTGACGACGAGGATCGTTCGTGCCGTCGCTGCGATCTGACCAAAATTAAAAAGTTTATTCGATTTCATCGTCTCTCTCCCATTTTCGTGATTTCCCGAAGAAACCCTCCTCTTTCTCCAAGTGCTGTCATGGTGCTTCCGCTCCTGCGCCACGCAGCGATCACCCGCACTTCTTCACTTCTCAGAGCTCGTCTTCTCGCTCCTACCTCCGGATTCCATACTCGGTACGCTTATTCTGTTCACGCGTCTTCTCTCTCGTCTCTCAGAGTTCGATTTCATTTTCTTTTTCGACAATCCTCCATTGACTTTTTCGAAATTCCTATTGCGTATTGTATAGTGATGTTTGAGAGTTTGATTTTGGGCGAGAATGATTTTATGGATACAAAGAATGCCAATCTGTTTTTTGTTGGAACCAACCAATTAACTGGCTGCCAAGTTTCTGGAAAAAAAATGGAAGATGGGTTTTCCATTGTTTCCTATGCTCAATCGTTTAGAGTTGGTGAATAATTTGTTTCTTTGAAATGAACACTCTGGCTCACTTCTTCGGTGCTTGGTTGTTCCTAGTCCACTTTTGTTTCCTCCTTGTGGAAAGCACAGCGAAGCACTATAGACTGTTGGGTAGAATTCCTGTTTTAGCTGGCATTGGGGGTTCTAAAACCATTACTTGTGAAAGCAATCAGCCTAGCGGTATTTTCTTCAAACAGTTTAATCAGCCTAGCCTTCTGTTCATGTTGAGTAGATTGCAATGAGAGGCATTGATAGATGTTGGATTATCAGCTCCCAGAACATAGGAGTGGATTTTCTCTGCTCGATTTTCTTTTTGTTGTGTTGTGTGACAGTTCTTACATTTCTGTTTCATGGAAGCGAAAACTGGTGTGATTTCTTTAGCTTTCTAATACAGTTGACCATGAACTCTCTGATTCAGCTTTTCTAATGGACTATACTACTCGGACGACAAGATTAGTAGCCCTAATAGTGTGAGGTATGTGTTCCATACCACAAATCTTGGTAATTGGTGATGGGTGCAAAAAAGGATTCCAAAATGGCTGTACAATTAATACTAATGTTAAAAACGGCATGAACAATCTATTCAAGTTCTTGTTTTATCCTTTACTCTAGGTTTGGCTCTATCCTGTACATTTTTTCTTTCGAAGATCTCTTTTTTCTTACGGTGTTTGGGTTTCTTTATACAATGATGGCTTCTCTTTCCTGGAATTTGAGGACAAGATTTTATTCATATAGAAATTAGGGGGATTGTAGGCACTCCAGGTTTAAGATTATATTTAAACAGAAATTAAGATGGTTATGTAATTCATTTCGTATGTGTTATTCATAGGTCACTAATATCCATTGAACTTGTTTTTGTAAAAGTTTTGGGGAATATGTGTTTGTCCTTTCTCAGATTTTGCCTGATCGACATTTTCAGGTCTGCCTCGATAGACATGATTACAAGAATGGATGTTAGTCCTCCAAAGTCCATGGTAAGTTTTACAGTTAGTACTGTTTTTTTCTTCTTACTTTCATCTATTTCTGTTTCTCACATACATTGTTTTCTTATAGCTGCGATTTGGCGTGCAAAACTTTTCATCTACAGGTATTCATGTATTGTTATGTCATCTTATGGAATAAATATCTTCATCAACGAGCCTACAAGGAAATTCCACTATTGAATTGCTAAACTAGTAGATAGGTGGGACTTTCATCTGATAAATCAACCTACAAACAAATGTATAATTGTTTTAGCCATAAAAATTACCAAGACACAAATAAGTGGGCGATAAGAATAATTAATGGCAACTTTCGCTTATCTTACAAAGAGAAAAAAAGAGATGTTGGTTGATGCAGGTGCAAAAAACTTCCCATAAATTTTCTCTGATATTTGTGCTTCCATCTTACATTACAATATAGCGCCAGAAGATGCAATTGATTATACAAGATTCTTCCGTTAATTTTATTTGTCCTTGGATCATAGGAACCACACCACAGACGGTTCTTACAATGCCAGCCTTGTCTCCTACAATGGTTAGGAAATGGGACTTCAATTTTGTAAAGAAATTTTGGCCTCCCTCCGAAAAGTCATTGTTTTATGTTTGTTGGGCTTTTGCAGAGTCACGGAAATATTGCGAAATGGAGGAAGAAAGAAGGTGACAAGGTGGGGTTTTTCTTATTTTTGGTTGACAAAACTTCAATCGACTTGTATGATGTTATTTAAGAATAATCATTATTAAAGAATGATAATTTGATGATTTAGCTGACAAAGAAAATATAGAATGTGGAATTTTTCAGTAACTGGTTTGAATTTTGGTTCTTCCTGACAGGTAGAGGTGGGCGACGTATTATGTGAGATAGAGACAGACAAAGCCACTGTAGAACTCGAGAGTCAAGAGGAAGGGTAATTCTGAAAATCCGGTTCACGATTTCGTGTGTTTTAATTTGTGTTTTCCTATTCCACACCTCGGTTCAAATATCTGCCTCATTATAGTATATGCAAATCTCAATTGGCTTACAATGAAGCATGATTCTGTAGATTTCTGGCCAAGATTTTAGTAACTGAAGGATCAAAGGACATTGCTGTTAATGCACCGATTGCAATAATGGTAAGCACAATGGCGGTCTTATTCATTTAAAAAAACCAAGTATGATCTCACTACAAGTGATGCAGGCATTGACCTATGCTCATTATGAGTTCCTTTTTCTTTAACTAGTCTGCTCTTGGCCTCTTCATTTTCTTTTGTTTCCTGGGTTTACATCCTGAAAGACTTAACGAATCATAGAGATCTTTGGTGTTGCTTTATCAATATCTATTGTGGGAAAAGATGGCCAAGATCTACTCCTCGTACTGTTTCTTCTTCTCATTTCATGCCCCCTACATGATATTTCGTGTTTTTGGTCAGCATCTTGCTACATAAGTTTTTGGTTAGCATCTTGCTAAAAGTTTAATCTAATCTTATTTAATTGTCATCAAGGTTGAGGAGGAAGACGACATTAAAAACGTTTCTGCTACCGTAGAGGGTGGACTAGTTGGTGAAAAGGAAACATCAGCTCATCAAGAGATGAAACCTGAAGAAAGCACCCAACAAAGAGGTTCCGTTCAGCCTGATGCATCAAATCTTCCCCCACATGTTGTCCTAGAAATGCCAGCACTTTCTCCCACAATGGTATGGAATTTCATATTTTGTGCTAGCTTGTTTTGGATAAGAATGCATCCACCTTTTCTATCCTGAGACCCTACGTCATTTATTTGTTTATTGATGTGCAGAACCAAGGTAACATTGCCAAATGGTGGAAAAAAGAGGGTGACAAGGTTAGTTTCTGGTGACCCAAAACTGAAGAGTAAATTGTAGTTTCACCACAAGGAATGGGGTGTTATGCACTTGCCTGTATTGATTTTTCTCATTTCCTGGTCAACAGATAGAAGTGGGTGATGTCATAGGTGAGATCGAGACTGACAAAGCCACTCTGGAATTTGAAAGCCTTGAAGAGGGGTATACTAAACATCTTGTCGTCTTATTCCTATAAGCAATCAATTGGAGCATAAACAATATTTATTTTTCTAGGCAGCCTGGTGATATTCATTCTATATAGCATTCATAATCTGTGGATTTTGCTTTTTGTTGTTGCTTTTAAGTGAGAAGAAAATGTTGATTGCAAAAGTTAGGTCAAATCTTGTACCAATGTTCTCCCTTGAAATGGTAGTGTCATATGGTTTAAAGATTGATTTCATATTTCCTAGTTATGAGCATGGGCTTCCTCATTAAAAGAATATTTACCTGAACTGCTGCATTTGTACTCTGATGAGTGATCTTATATTAATAGATTGTATAACTTGATGGATGAATTTTGGGGTAGGTACTTGGCTAAGATTCTAATTCCTGAAGGTTCCAAGGATGTGGCTGTCGGAAAGCCGATCGCACTTATAGTAAGTCTTTTAGTTCAAAAGTACATTGACTGAATTCTTGATGCCAGAAAACTGTTTTACTACTGGTATATTTAATCCAACTGTTTTACTAGCCTCTATGTAATGCACATTTTGTGCATAAATTGGTATGTGCTCTTCTAGTTCCATGCTACGTTACGTATTCCCTAAAGTAAAAGTTATGCCTGCCAAATCTTTTAAAATACATTGCTTACAGATTGAGGGATATTAGAGGTTAATCCTTCTTCTGTGTAGGTTGAAGATGCTGAAAGTATAGAAGCCATCAGGTCTTCTTCCACAGGTGGTTCGGAGGTTGAGGCAGAAAAACAAGCCCCTCACAGTGCCATAGATAAATCCGGAGGGAGGAAAGCAGGCTTCACAAAGATCAGTCCTGCAGCAAAGCTATTGATTTTAGAACATGGATTGGAGGCATCATCAATTGAGGCCTCGGGTCCCTACGGTACATTACTGAAATCAGACGTTGTTGCCGCAATTGCTTCTGGAAAAACATCTAAAACATCTGCGTCTACGGAGAAGAAACAGCCATCAAAGGAGAACCTGTCTAAATCCTCTTCCACATCGCTGCCTGAATCAAAGTCTTCTGTGACACAGTCAGATAATTATGAAGATTTTCCCAATAGTCAAATTCGCAAGGTAAATTAACATTGATTGCTCTCTATGTTGAGAATAATGAAATATTTCGTGTTGAAGCATTCCTTCCTATGGAAACAAGGTGATAAGGTCGTTTTGACTCCATTGTACAATATGCTGGCTTGTTCAAAGGTTTCTGTGGCAGTTTGAAGAAGTTCAGAAGCTGCCATTAAAGTGCCAAATACACATGTTTCAATTCTTTGGATTGGGAGGTTTTAGCTAAAATAAGTACCTAATGTTTGTTGTTTTGAGTTGATAAATACGTAGTCAAGGTTGACCTTTAGTTATATGGTTACATTCTGCATGCTATGGAACGGTTCATTTGACACAGCCATGGAATTGCACAGGGAGAAGTTGCAAGAACTTTTGGTTGCAATTCCCTTAATCTTTATTCTTTGAGATGACGGCTATATGAATGGGTGTTAGTAGCTTGTGTCTAATCTACAACTACTGATAGTGGATGGAAAGTGTTCCATCACTCAAGGGGAACATACTTTCAGCATTAAAGTTTGCTACTAGGATCACAATGAATTCCTGACTTCTCTTTGACTTTTCCCACTTGACAGATTATAGCTAAACGTTTATTGGAATCAAAACAGAAAATACCCCATTTGTATTTATCATCAGGTTGGTAATTCACAAACTTTGTATCTTTTTCGTGTATTTTATTTGCTGTTTAAACATTTGAGTGTGCCTGCAGATGTTGTATTGGATCCTCTTCTTGCATTTAGAAAAGAACTTCAAGGTTTGTAGACTACTCCTTATCCCACTTCCTTGTATTTGTTGACAATTTGAGAGGCTCAGATTGAACGTGTTTTCATGATCTACAGAAAACCATGGTGTTAAAGTGTCGGTCAATGACATAGTTATTAAAGCAGTGGCAGTCGCACTGAGGAATGTACGACAAGCTAATGGTGATAAATTATATTCTCATCGTAAATGATGCTATTACAAGTAACTTAACCATGGTTTTATTCCCAATCCTGTTGATGAGCTAGATTAAAACCTTAGTTCGTCCTTTTTAAGGCAATGCGGCATCTGTGTTGGAATAATAATTGCATTGCCATTTGCCTCCGCTGAGAATATTTAGTAAAGATGTTTTGAGATTGTAGGAGTGGTAATGAATTTTAGAATTCGGTTTTAGTTGTTACGAGGCACTGAGCTTCATGTAATGATCTTTGGATTGCAATCATGTGATTGGTATCTCTCCTTGTGCTTGCTTAAACCTTCTTTTTGGTTGTTTAAAGTGTTTTGTCTTAATGTCTGGCAGCTTTCTGGGATGCTGAGAAAGGAGAAATTGTTATGTGTCAGGATGTTGACATATCAATTGCAGTTGCAACTGAGAAGGTACACTCTTTTGTTTGCTTTTCTGATAACTTGAATAGTTTTTTATCCCTCATCATCTTGGCATGTGTTGCAGGGCTTAATGACTCCAATTATCAGAAATGCAGACCAGAAATCTATTTCTGCTATTTCCTTAGAGGTAATTAATTTTCTCTGAAGTTTAACGAATATGCCAGGCTACAGAGGAGTACACCTGTTTGATCAGTTCCTACCATATGTCATGTGCAGCTTACCAATAGTTATAAAATTGATTCCTTAATTGATTTGTGGAGCAGGTTAAGGAGCTGGCACAAAAGGCGCGATCTGGAAAGCTTGCTCCTCATGAGTTTCAAGGAGGGACATTCAGGTATTCATCATTATAAGTTCTTAAGCATCGTCTGTAATTATGTGAAAGTTTCCCTACTTACTGAGAACCCCATTCTTTATCGTTTTTCAGCATTTCAAATCTCGGAATGTATCCTGTAGACCAATTCTGCGCAATCATTAACCCCCCTCAGGTAATCATAGCCTTAACGATTGACCCTTAATTACAGATGGAAGAGCAAGTTTTTTTGTTTGTGACTTTTTGTCGTGGAAGATTTAGTTTAGAGATCTGTTTTGGGGTAATAAACTCCATGACCGTCAATTGTCATGCAGGCTGGAATTCTAGCAGTTGGTAGAGGAAATAAAGTTGTTGAGGCAGTTATTGGAATAGATGGTGAGACAGTAACATCCTTTTGGGTTTTAAAACCTTGGGTTGCTATTCTGATGACGTTATGACAAGTTTCGGTCATTGTTTCAGGAACTGAGAAGCCTTCGGTTATAACGAAAATGATTGTAACGCTATCTGCTGATCATCGAATCTTTGATGGACAAGTTGGAGGTAATGCAACATTCAGTAGTTTCTGTCAGCCATAGTTTCATTCGTTACTCACTCCGTTTATGAAACCGGTTTTTTGTTTCAGCTTCGTTTCTGTCTGAATTGCGTTCAAACTTTGAGGATGTTCGAAGACTACTTCTGTGAGAAAATATTCAACTGTTAATCAAATGAAATCTGGGATTACTACATAATAAACCTTGGACCACCTACGTGCACCATCCAGAACCAAAACTGCTGGTCTACATGATAAGCTCTGATCACATGTTTCATTTTTTTTTTTTTTTTTCCATTTGGTTCCAAAAATTGGTTTTGGTTTACAAATTCTTCCTATAGATTGGTAACTTCCTGAGGTATTTTTTTGTTTGCCCAGTCCTCTGAAAGTTCAATAATTTTCAACTGTCAATAACACAACAGGTGAAAGGATAAAAGTCTTTTACCCCTCATTGCCATTATCAGGGGATTAAAAATGAGGTTATTTTTCATTTGTAAAATATTGTTTTAGAGCTTATATCCGTCAAGTCTTTAATCAAGAGATTATAAATTTTATATCCAGAATTTAGGATTTAAATTCGAAATCCTGTAAAATATCGAATAATGTGGATTTCAAATTTCAAAGAATCCGACAAAACAGAAATTTCAGAGAATTTTAGATGATGTAGTTAATTGCAAATTGTGTTGTAATTCGCTGTTGATAAAATGTTTTAGGATATAAAAGAATTTTACAATGCATAATGCATAATACATAAATGTATATTGGGACAACAAAAGGAAAAAAGTATAAATCAGTTGCCAAATATGTAATTTTCAAAAAACTCGGCCGGAAAACGAAAAAATGAGCGGCTTGGCGGGATCAAAATCGGAGCAGAGTCATCATCGTCTCTTCGATTTCGCAAAGACGGCCATAATCAACATCTTCGCACATCCTTATACCACTGTACGTAAACAATCCCTCTTCCTCTCAACGCCATTTCCTTTACAAAAGTCTCAACCTTTATCTCTCTCTCTGCGTTTTCTAGGTTTGCGAGTTGTACAGCGGCGGAGCTACCGACACTGACAAGTGGGAAGCTGCCCCGATTGGTCTCTACCTCGGAATCGGTACTACCATAGTTTTACTTGAAACTCAGTGTTATATACTGTATACGGCTTCTGCGACGAGTGACGAGTTTGCATTTTTTTTTGTTCTTTTTCTTTTTGGGGGAAACGTTAGATACATCTTCTCATACATTTTCTCCTGAGATTTCTTGCGTACGAGAACCTTGGGAGAGTGAGAAGAAGAAGAAGAAGTACGATGTGGAATTCTTTGTAGCTGATCCTTCCAAGGTGAGGCCTGCTTTGATCTGATACTAAGTTACCTAAGTGATTTGGAGCACATTTCTTAGTTTTGTGCTACGTTGGTGTCACAGGATGATCTTGAAATCCAGCTACAGAAGAAGGTGGGGGAGGTTGATTTAGTTTCATGTTGGCGACATCTCCAGGTTTGAGATTTTTTGTTTGTTTGTTTTCTCTGCGTCTATATGAAAACGTAGCATAGCAAGGATGTGATGGTCTAATGTCCCTAGTAAATCTTCTTTTTTGTAGTTATGCTTTGAAACTGAGGAGAGTGCGAGAAGACTCCTAACTAATGTAGCATGTTTACTGAAACCGGGAGGTTACTTCTTCGGTCTTACTCCTGACTCGTCTACGATATGGTATGAAATAATGTACATCAGAATTTTTGTTTATTTTTTATGAGCTTTCCTTGTCTGAATGAATCCCCGGTGTTGCTCTTTTTCTTCCAAATGGGTTCTGTCAATTTGTGTGCTGAATGTGTATCATAGAGGAGTTGTCTTGTTGCATTTCACCTTTCCTTTATTGTTTTCCTTTTACGAATCTTAAAAGAAAATCTTGCTTGCTTCTAGTGACATCTACGCTTTCGATGTTCTGGAGTTTAATCCCTTCTATTTTTTTTTCACTCTGCTGGTATATAAACCTATCAGAAAATACCTGCCACCGAGTTTGCTGTGTGGAATATCATATGATGTTTAGTGTAGTGCAGCATGTCAATTGCTTGCAAGGGTGTGTTCTTTGTTTTTGAGTCCCTAAATTGTGTGAAACTGTTTTAAATAACTCCAATATGTAATTCATATTTGTCCTAGTATTTCCTGTGAATTGATAACTAGGATTTCACTTCATCGATTTCAGCATTTGGTTGCTTTATATATTATCCAGTTGGACTACGCTCCTTAACATGCGGATCAAACAGGGCAAAGTACCAGAAAAATGTTGAAGCATACCACAATAGGAGCGGAGGGACAAAGCCAAATGTTTTTCCCAACTACATTTGTTCTGAAAGTTACTCGATCACTTTCGTAGTAGAGGAAGAAAAGTGAGGATTTTTCTGAGACAAGTTCGTTATCCCATCACTTTCCTTTTCTGAAATTAGACTGTTTGATATTTTCTTTTCAGATTTCCACTGTTTGGAAAGAGATACCAGCTGAAATTTTCTGGTGACAACACTACTGAAGACCATTGCTTGGTTCACTTCCCAAGCTTAATCAGGTGGGTTAGCGTGCACCAGTCCCACGTTTTTGTTCAGCAAAACGTAACACCAATTGGATGATATGGGATGCACTTGTTGACCTTGAGGCTTGTATTTATTCTTAAACTATTATAGTGCAAAAGATTTCCATTGCAACCCTACTCGTGATATTGCTTCTAGTGTTTGAGCTATAAAGGACATCCAATTTGTACATATCTTTTGCTTCTCGGTCTTCTAATTTCTCTTTTGTATTTTTTATTCAGGTTAGCGAGGGAAGCTGGCCTTGAATATGTGGAGATTCAAAGTTTAACAGATTTTTACGATGACAACAGGTTCTAAAGTCTTACAATGCTTACAGATTCTCAATCTCATATCAGGAGCTTTTGTATATTATGGTTGCTTCTTTCTAAGTTTGTATCACATTGCTGATGCTGTTCAACTCTTATTGTCAGAGCCCAATTTGCAAGCTTGCTAATGAATGCTGGCCCTAACTTCGTCGACCCTAGGGGAAAACTTCTTCCACGGGCATTTGATTTGTTAGGTTGCCTTATCATCATTTTATGCCATCTTATCTGATCCTAATCTCCAGTTTTGATACTTTTCAAGTCGCTTATTTATCCCATTTTTGCGCAGGACTCTATGCAACATTCATATTTCAGAAGCCTGACCCAGATCTTGAACCTCCTCTAACGACCCCAATACCTTTTGAGGGTTCCAATAATCATGATGAGGCAAGTGTTTCTTGTCATATCTCATTCTATACAAGTATAAAATTGCTCTGAACTTCCCCTTTCACTTGAGAAAAAGCGTCTGCCTATGGCTACAGTATAGATTGTTTAGTTAGAAAATCTATGCTTTAGTTTGTAACACAACAGTTGCTTCTGTCTGGATTTTGTTGTACTTGGTCCATTTCTGAAATCGTCCTTCACGACTTTGTAGAGAGAATTGTCGGTGGTCACTGACACAAGTGCACCTGCGGAAGATTCATCACAAGGACTAGGGAAGATCAGTGAGCAGAAAGGTATCTTGGGTCCAGGTCCAGCTGATTTACGTTTTTCGGAGGCGATTTGAAGACTGAAAATAAATTTGGTGATATAGTGAAAAGTGCTGTTTTAATAACACAGATGAGCTAAAACGTGCGTCTGGTTTTGTTACAATATCAGATCACACGTGATCCATATGTGTTTTTAACAAACCTTGTTTCAGTTCTCCAAATGATTTCCATCAATATTCAACAACATTAACATCATGTTGATAGTTTTCTATCTTCACTCCATGATTTGAACACAAAACGAGCTATGGATTTAAAATCTTGCAGAAGAGACCAAGAACCGGCCAGTCTTTCCCCCTGAGAGAAAAAAGATCCATCCTGGTACAGTTCACTTTAATCGGAATCAGAGTCATGCCTCCTCTTTCTATCCTTCTTCTCTTTCTTGTGCTTCTTCCTGTCATCTTCTGAATCACGAGTGCGTCGCTTTTCATGCCTCTCGCGTTTTTCACGTCTTTCATGTCTATCTTCCTTCTCTCTCTTTGCAGGTTTCCTTTCCTCGTGCCTATCTTTCTTTTGGTCCCTCTCAGCATCACCCGGTCCATCTTCAACAGTTTTGATCACTGATGTATCTGCTGGCAAACTTGCTGGACCTGCATCTTCTTTCTGAGAGGATGTAAGGGTGCTGGGATCTTCCCAAGGTCGTGGTGCCCTGTACAGAGTTGCAGAAAGAAATGTGAGAAGAAGTACGAAGATAAACTACCAATAAAGCATAAAGCCACAAAACACATTACGGTAGAGATGGTCAGGGAGAAAAAAGAACTTACTTTGCATAGCCAAGGCCGTGAACCCACACTGCATCAGCATTCCCTGCACCCATGTCCTCTGCTGTTGAACCCCTCTTCACAAGTTCAGTAAACTCATGCTTGTCAAGGCGATTGCCTTGTGGTCTTGTAGATGACTTTGGTGCCAAACCAAGAGCCTCCCTCATGGCTTGCTCCTCCTGTTCCTTAACTCTTTGAATCTCCTCTTTCATAGCATCCGTGTTGGAACCCCCTTTTTTTTTATCTCTAGCATACCAGTGAAGATCTTTACCTATTCAGATTTTGTCCGAAGAGAAGTGGAATGTCAGTCCAAAGTTCTACATTGAAGATTAATCTACAAAAATCTAATAGCTAGAAAGGAAAAGAAAATCATGAAGAAATAAGCGCAAGTTCCTCACAAAGGAAGGTAGGCGGAAGTGGATTTATCAAAGGAGAAATAAAAGTAAAACACCATTGATCGCCCAAACCCCAATGAGACTGCACAGAGCAAGGAAGGACACAAAAGTTTTCTGAATGCAAAGTGATTATAAAAAATAAAAACAAGTAGATAAAAAACTTTAGCTCAATTATGACAAATAAAAGCTGCATTAGAATCAGAATAGTCCCATAATTGAAAAGAATATCTGAGCTTTTGAACTAAGAATGGTATTAGTCGCAATATATACACATTATACGACTTCAAGAAGTTGAGATGCCTTACGGTCCATCGCTTATACATTGCAGCAATTTTTGCAGAACTAACAAAGCATAGAACGAGTTAATTAGATAATAATGAAAATCAAGGACTTTGACTGCGTGTTAGAGCTACATGAATGGGGCTTTCTTGCATTCCTATGATTTTAATATCTACCAATCATGGAGCTAATACCAGAAACAATCAAACAAGTTATCCAATAAGACTCAATACACAAGACTAATTGATTCAGCAAATGCCAAAGGAAGATCAAGTATATTGTCAAGATACTAGCTCACTTACAACCACAGTCCCATAGGAGAACCTTAGCAAACAATTGAGAAGCAACTTCATAAAATTCAAGAAACAGAAAAAAAAGACGAATAAGAATACGAACCTTTTTGCCATCTTCCAACAGGGGCCTTGATACTGTGTCCCAAATAGTTCTCCCTATGTTTATCAGCTTTCACTTCATCCCAACTAAATTCTGCACAATTATAAACAAATTTTAATTAGTAACACAGTCTTCATCGTGCATAATCATAATAAGCAGCTATAATGTTCCACATCTTGATTTGAAAACAAATTAGAGACCCACAAATGCTTAACACCCAATCCAATACAATCCTTCAAACCCTAGATCGTTAATGAGAGACCCTCAAGACCAAAATTAAAAGAAAAAAATTTAGCAGAGAAGAAGGACGAAATTGAGTTGGATGATACATGGAAACCCTAAAAGTTGAGAAATTTATGTCGGATAGAAAGGAAATCATAAACGAATATAATGAAACTTACGATCTCGACCACCGCGAACACCGCCCCTCGTCGGATGATACATGGAAACCCTAAAAGTTGCAAACTTTTCTGTGTTCGATATTCTCAGGAGGCTAAGGCCTGAGCTTGATTGATGGTTACGAATTTTTCAGATTCTGGTTCGGATTGAGTAGCAGAAAGAAACGTTTTTTTTTTTTTTACTACAAAGAAAACTTTAAATATTTTCTCGAAAAAGAGAGAGTTTAATATCAAATTGATGACGGTGTGACTTATCCCTAAGGGGCTGATTGGTTTAACCACGATAGTATCTAAACGCGGCGTTTATTCATAGTTGTGGTGGTTGTGCGCGTTTGAAAGTGATCACGCGCATTTAAAATTAATGACATTAAAACGTTTTATACACTTTAAGCGTTTTAAAAAACAAATTATAAAGTATATCTTAGTTTTTTGCGGTGATCATCGAAAATCGTAAAGAATAATCTTTCTAACAAATTTATTTTTGTTATCAAGATAACTTTTATATATTGTCAAATTTTAGAACATGGACTACAAGCAATTCAACAAAAAAAAAAAAAAAACTATATAGGATCAATGGGGAAGCATAGGGTATCTGATAACACTATGTCCTAAAGTCGGTGTAAATAATGGGATTTAATCAACCAAGAAGAGAGTTTGGATAGATGTTCATGGCATGAGGTTCGTTTGTTCTATATTGATTTGGTTATTCTCGTAGTACTTCGTTTTCTAGTCCCAATTTATCCATGCACATTCCAATTGGGACTCGAATTCGGTGGAAAACGAGTATATGCCATGTCCAAAACAACTATCATCCGACCGCATGCGAATGAAATATTTTTCTAAATGATAAAATCACAAATGTCGATATGCACATTTATTTGATATCGACGTGCGTCGCGTTTAGAGCAAAATTTTTTATTTGATATCGTTAACAACCAAATTTAATCGATTATGAAAACTGTAAAAAACTAATAGGAGGTTCTCTTATTTAAAAACAAATAAGTTTATATTTTATGATGAGTGGTTAATGAAAAAGATCAAGGACTGGCTAAATAAAAAGTTGACACAACTTGGCGCAAGCACTTGCTAACAGAATATATATTGAAAATGCAGACATCTTAGTTGCAGACCCACGTTGTATAGGGTATAGTTTTTTTTTGTAGATATATAGACTATAGAGTATGAACAGTCAATGTGATAGATTGGTGAAATTTGCTATAAACTAATACGTGGTTTAGACTTGATAGTGTTTGACAAAAACTACAAGTTGGTTTTATGTTCTTAACTTTGTAACTAGTGCATACAAGAGGGGGCGCTGACTTGGATTGTCAATTAGCAGAAAAATGTACATTACATAGTTGCAACTTCTACTATATCCAATTTAAATTGAAACGAATAGTTTATGCTAGCATAAATCGAGAAATGGTCCATCTTTTCATTATTTATAAAAAGAGTGGTTGACCTTAGAGAGTCGTATTTAAAGGAACCCCTTAAGAGAACGAATATCAATAACTTAAAAACAACAAATACATATCTCAAATAGATCCAAAGGACCACTTGAAACTAAAGATGGCTCCAGAAATTTGCAACAGAAACGACATGGCTGGTTTTTCTCGGTTCGTAGAAGAGAATCCGTCAATGGAGGAAACAGACGAGGAAACGGTTTTGCACCTAGCCACGCAGCTAGGGTACGAGGCACTGGCAAAGAAGATAATCGAGCTCTCCCCTTCCCTAGTCAGTTCCACAAACTCCAAAGGTGACACTCCTCTGCATTTTGCTGCTAGCTTGGGACACAAAAGCATCTTGATTATGATGTTAAAGTCCACGCACTTGCATAATGCCTGCGAGATAGAAAACCAAGATGATCCAAAACTTGAAGAAATGATGAATAAGGATGGCTTGACACCTTTGCATTGTGCGGCAATGAAGGGTTCAGTTGAAATCCTGAGGGAGTTTCTCGATAAGGCTCCCTCGTCTTTCGACTCAGTCACACTAGAAAAGAAGGAAACTGTCTTTCATATCGCTGCGAGGCACAAGAAGAAGGAAGCGTTCATCTTCATGACAAAGAGTGCCAACTTAGGCCAACTTCTCTACCAGCTGGATTCAGAGGGAAACACTGTGCTTCACGTTGCGGCCTCCATTGGCTCTATTGACGTAAGGTTTCTCTTTCTCTGTTTTTTCCCATTTTTGTCTAATTGCTCGTTGGTGATACTTAGCTCGACATTCAATTGGTAAAAAGTAAAACTAATGCCACATAGTCTTTTATTTACGTCTCTCTTTCATTTTCACTTTTTGTGGTTAGACCAAAACATGTAGACTATGTAGAGACTAACCATATAGAAAATAGTATATGTAGAGGTCCAAATTGCGTTCAATTTTCTACCTAACAACTTTTTGCACTTACTTTAATTCTACTTGGTAAATACTCTAAAATCATTAAACGAAAAAAAAATACTAAAAATATATATTGGAATGGTAAAATGACGACTAAACATAAATCACAATTCTGCATGATTGTATGATTGGTAAAAACTCTTTTGAAGCAGAACATCTCATGAATCTATATATTGACTAGATGGTTATAAGGTAATATTTTCATGAGAAGTGATATGATTTGAAAACTTTAAAATATGCGATTTTGTGGGTTCCTTCCTGATGTGATATATTAATAGATATTCCATTTGGACGTATTACAGCTGGTAAATTACATAATCCGCGAAACAAAAATAGAAGTGGGCACCAAGAACAAGAAGGGTTTTGCAGCGGTTGATCTTCTCAACAAAGATGATGAATATTTCCATCTGCTATCTACCGCTCTGATGTGTGATTCAGAAACAATTGAACACCCTTCAAGTCCTAGAGAGGTGGGAAATTTCGAAATCCAAATATCCAATGAGTTGAAGCAGCTTCGGAGGCAAATGCTAAAAGTTGGTAGAGAGAGTCGAAACAACGAAATTGAGATGCACTCGGAGGCTTTGCAAAGCGCTAGGAATACAATCACCGTTGTCGCGGTCTTGATTGCATCGGTTACTTTCACATGTGGTATAAACCCACCTGGTGGGGTCTATCAAGATGGACCTTACATAGGGAAATCAACCGCAGGAAGAACAACACCTTTCAAGATCTTCTCCATAAGCAATAGCATCGCGTTGTTTACATCAGTATGTATGGTCATTCTTCTCGTAAGCATTATACCTTACAGGGCAGACTCGCTCAAGAAATTCTTGGTTATAACACATAGGATGATGTGGGTGGCTGTGGCAGCCATGGCAAGTGCTTATGTCGCTGCCGCATGGGTCACTTTACCACATTTTGGAGATACCAAATGGTTACTCTATGCTACTCTTGCTATCGCTAGCTTGACGCTAGGAGGAATGTTTGTTTATCTATTGGTTAAGCTGAAAAAATCCATGTTAAGGAAAATGAAGTTTAGAGAATGCATGCCTTCCTCCACAGAATCCATGGATGGGTCCGTAGACATGGCAGCCAATTTCATGAAAGGCTATTACAATTATATTTAAGAGGAAGCCAAGTTAATTATTAACAGTAATTTGTTTTTTCTTTTTTTCTTTTTTATCATCTACAATGTTAATTGTTTATCCAATTCTATGTATACAATATCAATTTTAAAAAAAACTTTTCAGATTTAATGTTACGTATGTTAGGATTTTAACTTTGGTTCTCTTTTGTCCAAGTTAACCTTAATTACAAGTTAACAAAACTTACGTGAACTCATTTTACAAGAAGATTAAACAAAGATAGTCTTCTATCTCTACGTATCCAAATTGATTTCTATAAATCCTTCATGTTCAAATTCAATATTGAAATCCCATCATTTATATTAGTTAATTTGATCATACCTAATTTGAACCAAACCGAAATGACAATTTCTATTTCATAAATTCCACATACTAGAAAACCGGATGAAGACACTAATTGCAAGCATTAAGAGACAATGAATGTCATGAGTTAGGTTCATTGAAAACGGCGAAATTAATGGAAATGGTTAACCACGAAAGGTTAATACTAAAGAAGTCCAAGTTGTTCTATCTACTGCATGAAAAGTCATGGTCCACACATGGGCGGAGGAATGTTGGGTAGAGGGGGCAGCTGCCCCCATAAAATTATTATAATTAGTGTAAATTCTAAAAGCAACTAAATATTGCCCCATTTATAATATATTTTTTTTCCTGTTAAATTTATTTATTTCTTATTTACGTTTTTTTTAATAATCTAATTTTTCTAGATAAATTAGATTTTGTCCATACAATATTTGTAACCAAATGATGGACCTTTTTTTTCTCACAGTTATAAATTTACTAAAATGAATCAATAAACATGTATATACGGAAACTAGAATTGAAGTAAAAAAAGAAAATCAGAACTAAACATAGTATATATTAGAATATCTAAACAAAATCTAAATCTTAAATGTATTATTTTTTTTTTCTTTTGTTTACTTATCTACAAAGCTTATATTAATAAACAATTTTAATATTTTATTAACCTAATTTAAAAAATTCAAATCAGTTTTGTCACATATTCATTACAATATATATTTTTATCGTAAATTTATAACAATTTTTTTAATAAAATTTATATACAAATTATCATAAAAATTGTCGCTTTTTTTGCTTTAAAATCAATATTTTTATATAGTTTTGAATTTAATTTTTGCTCCGATATAAATTGTTTCTAGATCCGCCACTGGATCCACATACCTTCAACATTTTTCACTTATTGTTGCACCTAGGCCTGGACATATTATCCAGAACCGAAAAACCGAACCGATCTAAAAATACCTGAACCGATCCGAATCAAAAATACCAAATTACCCAAACGGTTCCTTTCTTTTAATATTTCGGGTACCCAAACCACTGGAACCGAACCGAGAACCGAACGAATACCTGAAATACCCGAAACATAAATTAATTCCAAGATATTTCAATTATAGGTCGGGTAAAAAATTTCACCTGAATTATCCGATATTTTTACCCGAATTACCCAAAAAACCGAACCAAATCGAATCTGAATTTTGTTCGATTATTAGTCGGTTCTCAGCTTTACTATCCGAACCGAACCGAAAACCGAAAATATCAAACCGAAACCAATTCAAATTTTATAAATACTCAAACGATTTTTATATTTCTATATCCAAATATTCAAAAACCAAAAAATCCGAACCGAACCGAATATCGGAATGATTAATTGCACCTAACGTGGACACTGAATTTCAATATATAATATGGGCCAGGCCACTGGCCAACCCCTCTAGGACCTGATCGGCCCATTTGATGTTAATACAAACAAAACTTGAAAAGACACGTGTGATACGTGTCGAAAGTGGAGAGAAGTGCCCACCAGACAATTGTAAAGCCTAATCCGCCGATTCAGAACCCTAAAACCTTCGTGCGGTGGACAATGGCTGAAACCGATGAGCGTTCTCATGGCTCCGATTCCTTTCCCCTGAAGTTACCTCCTTTCTTCTCCAATCTATTCCCCTTTCTGAAACCTAAGGCTCCTGCTGCTACTGCTAATGATGCCAATGGTCCCAAACCCAGGGATGTCTCCGGCGACAAGGACTCTCAGAAGTCGACCAACGAGGTTGTTTCTTTCCCTTACAATCCACCCACGAACGTAGAGCCACTGAAGTTTGAAGCCGAGCCCAGCTCCGGCAGGACTTCCAACTCCCTCGTCCTTTGGCAGGTATTATAAAGCAATGGTTTTTTTCTGTTTATTAGGGATTTTCTTAGTTGAGCAATCATGGAATTGTGAGTTGATTGGCTTTCAGTTGGGAGGTTTGTCTGGTTAGGTGAGAGCTACTTGGTAATGTTCTTTATGAAGGGAGAGAACAATTGGAGATGGTAGGGACCATGGCTGTTTATGGTAGATGTTGATGATATTGTCTCTATTGACTTAGATTATTGCTTCACTCTTTACTTGAAACTATTCTGGCTTTTGTTTATCTACCAATTGGCAAATAGTTAAGGAGTCTCGAGTCGTTTCTTCTATGTTGTTTTCATTCCCATTCCCATAAGAATGAATACTATGTGTGCCACATTGAATGTTGAAAATGGTTGCAGTTTTTTTGTTTTACTCCTGTATCTATAGTATGCATTAGAACGCTATAGAGTACCTTTAAAAGTTAGCAAGGTGAAGTTAGTTGCCCATTTGTATGAGTTGTAGGAGAAACATACTACTTGTGCTCACTTGTCCCTCTTCGTGTTGCTCTCACTGTTCAGGAGTACGAATTGCTTGATAATTGAGTAGTGTGACTTGGCACCTGCACCTCTAGATGTATTGGTTACGGTGTGCTTTATTTGTTCGGACAGTGTTCAAATCCTGCAAAAAAGTTTATTTCTTTATGGTTTATTTAGCGGAGAATTCTCTTAAACTAAACTAATTTCAGGTATATGCACTTGGAGGGTTTCTTGTCCTGAAGTGGGCCTGGGCGAGATGGAATGAGAGGAACGAGAGAAGTGACAAAAAGGACAAGCCGGACGATGATGATGATCCTCCTTCTCATGGGGACGATGATGATGATCAACCTTCTCATGGGCATGGAGACTAATAATACTGCACGAAGACGATAAATGTTGCCCGTTTTGGTTTTGTATAGCAAAAACACCAAAAGCTTTAGGGTGAAAAATTTCTTATTTTCCATTGTATGCAACTCGAGTCTTGAGTTTCATCTCTTTCTGTAATGACTAGAATTCTCTTCTCATGCTCGCAAAAAAAAAAAGGTTTTTCTTTCTATTTTCTGGACAAATCTATTCTTGCGTGTGTTGATGTGGCTGTGCAGGATCTTTGGCTCGAGACTTGTAATTTCATTATCGTTTGTTAGGTTTCAGGGGACTTTTCCCTCATTTGGTTGTCAAATATCATTAATCGATCAAATGAACACAAACATATAATCAATAAAACTGGATTTCATACATATCAACGACCAAGGTCCTATACATACAAAGTTATGAATCACATAACTTTTGCCTCTTCTTTACAGTATTTTGGCTTTGTTTCTGTTAAATTCATACAAACCTGATATAGTCTACAAACAGTGCAACACTCTACAAAGATCCAACAATGGTATTGCGGCTTTGATCACAAGCATCCAACAGAATCATACTCGCCTAAATAAGCCGTCGTCTGAAACACCAGTAGGAGGCAGCCCAACCGAGCGTGTGTAATAAGGAGTCGAATACATTTCTCTACTTCGCAGAACTAAATCAGGATACAAGCTTCGAGTAGGTGTGATGGGACTATATGTACTTACTTGTCTATCTAAGTTGAAGCTAGTTGAGGATACTTGGTTACCTTCAAAACCAAATGTTCCACCAGAGATTGCACTGCCTGAAACACTTGGTGTGCCTTTATAAAGTCTGGATTCTTGAGTATCCACAACCGGTTGACCATCTGCCCTGAAGCCCGCCCATAGTTTTGGTCCACCGATGTATGGGGTGGTCAAAAGTCGGCCATCCGTTGACAAAGGAAGACTGGTGTCTAGTAATTGGCTATCAAAGCCAGCATTTAGAAGGTTTTTTGTGGATGTTTTGCTGAAAAGCTGACCTTCAGGTAACAGCGGAATGTCTCGCTCAGGTATATGACAAACCAGAGCTTTCTGAGAACTCGAAGCTAGAAAGTTGTGCCTCGTTGATGCATCAGGTGAAAAATCAGTGGGTACTCGGAAAAGTCCAGCAATGCCAACAGGAAACTCTACCATGGACCCAACGCTGGAAGCAGGGAGAGATGTTTTGGTGCCAAATGCAGGTTCTATCGGTAGTGCGTATGTGTTCATATATGAACCTGGCGTTGAAGGATAGGAGCTTTCAGAAAGATACTCAGGTTTCCTGATATGTAAGCTATTGACTTTCTCTTGCAGAGACAACTTAGCTTGCTTTAGCGCAGTGAGCACAGTATCACAGGTATCAGACTTCTCATTTGTCACTGGAACTAAGGGATAATCTACTTTTTGGATGGTAGTGGTGGCATTACTGCAAAAGGAACCACCTCTCGAGTTTGGTCGCGTTACAGGAGGTGACAGAGTAGTTGATGAAGGGTGCTCACAGATACCTTTACAGCTCTGTGGATGGGAAGACTCATTTTTAGGACTCTCAGAAATATGTTTTCCTTTGTCTCCAGAAGGAAAAGCATCTTGTTCCACAGATTTGGAACCACAACTTTTGCAGCACTTATCAGGTGATGTTACTGAGTTATCAGGCAAACCATGCGACAAAGTTTCAAATGATTCCCTAAAGTCAACTTCATTGGCTACAGACCTTGTATCAAGGAGTGAGGGAACTACTGTGGAACCTTGAAGCTGAGCTTGGCCTTTTTCCCCGTTACTTTCATCTGTCACATCTGAATGGTTTCCTACGTCACATAAATCCTGCATGATTGGACAAGAAAGGTTGATCAGGATTTCCAGTGAACTCACTGAAATTTTTGATCAGATTGCTTGTAATGTATGAACGGAGCAAGATGTTTAAATGAGAGAGTGGATACAAAGATATAGAAAGCAAACATTTCAATAACTTCTTAACACAATGGAGAGAAAAGAGAATAAATTAATCAATGCAATTTCTAAATAGATGCTAAAACGAGTGAATCAGATGCACACAAAAAAAAGGAGCATTGTTGGTTGAGTACTGTACCATACCCGGAAAGGTCATGAGATCAAATTCCGGAACACTCTTTTGAACATTTTCGAAGTTTGATTCATATAAGCATGACAAGTACCATAATCACAACTGATGAACTAGTTCACATGAATGAATAAGATCCCCCAACATTTTCCAGAGGTCAAAGCCTGAGACATAGGGCATACCAGGGCAGAGGATTTATTCTCTGTGAACTTTTTCTCCCATTCCTTTTGAGTCTCTTCCATATCTTCAAAAGATCCGATAACTTGTGCACGATTTTTTAACGCTCTCTCTAAGTTGATGTCCATACTGTTTCTCTTCTCTAAAACATTTGAAGATGACAACTTCTGCAAGCTTTCGTCTCCCTTCAAATTGTTCACAACAGTTCTGGATGCTTCTTCACTCGTGTTAGGAAGCACTTCAGTGCGGACTCCGTTTTCTTGAAGATCAACTGGATTTCCATCTCTCTTATAATCTTCAGATACAGTTCTGGAAAAGTTCAGAAATGTTGGTTGTTTAATACACAACATACATAAGCAAGCTTTACCAAGAGATTCACCAGGTCTAGATTGATGGGTATAATAAGAGATGGAAAATCTTCAATCTCAAAATTTCTAAGCACATGACTCTAGGCAATGTATGCACAATTTGTTTTTTCTATATTAGCATGCACATAATAATTGCCACTCATATATCACTGAGCAGCGGAGGATAATAAACAGACCTTGATTCACTGCGTTTAATTTGTCGACATGATCTTCCTTGGCGGTGCCTAGGCGAGGAAAAATAAGCAGAGTCAAAACCTCTTTGTCTCCTATTACGGGATTCCTTGATCTTATCGGAAGAAACTGGTTCTCTCCTGCGCCCTTTCCAGGATAGACTTTTGCCAGACACTAGAAACAAAACAAATCTTCGACGCTGAGGAATTGCTCGATCTCATTCAACCCCTAATTCAGAAACTTTCCTCCACTAAGAATACAACTCATACCTGAATTAGTCTGAGAATAGCTTTCTTGATCAGAGTTTGAATCATAAGTATCCGAGACATCAGTAAATCCATTTTCTTCGAGGATTGCAAGGACATCAGCAGTTGCCTGTTCTGCCTTCTTTCTCTGTAAAGACACAATCTTGAGCTGTTCCTCCAGCTCTGCTACCTAAAAGATCAACACAATGACATAAAAAGGCTATAAAACACAGTTCACTGGATGATACAAATTAGCAAAAAAGAAACTGAAATAGACGATGTAAGGAAAAAGACATACTTTATCAGAAAGTCCATCAAGCTTTGCTCTGGCACTCTTGGAAACAGCTCTTTCAGCAAGTAAACGTGCACGAAGAAATTCAATGGTCATTGAAGTAGGATCTTGTGCATCTGAATCAATAGACCTATAAAATGGACACGAAATCAAAACCTGATAAAGCAATAAGAAATTTCCCCCTAATTACAGATCAACCAGTTTGGAAACGGCAAGTAAGAAAACCAAACGGAGACGATTGATTTTGGAAAAAACAGACAGAACTATACCGATGATCCAAGTTGTCCTGATGCGCCATCACCAAGAAGACCAAAGATCTGCGAATCTCGAAGATTGTCTGAAAAAATTGAAACTGCGGTGGTAAGCCGTCTCTCTCTCTCTCTCTCTCTCTCTCTCTCTGTGCTTAATAAATCAACTTCACAAGTCAATGAGAGCTCTCTCTTAAGGTTTTTTAATTTTCATTAAAGTATTTTTCTCTCTTCTCATTGGTTCTTAATGATTACTAATTAAATAGAGATGATGATTATTATTTCTAACTTCCATTAGTGCAAGACAAAGTCTTGGATTGAAAAAAAAAAAGTAAATAATTTTTGTTTTTACTTTTCTTTATTCGCCATATTTACTTTTATTTGTTTATTTTAAAATAGGTGTAAATCATATAAATAGAGCGGACGCCAAAAATATATTGAAATACGGTTTAATTGGCGTCTTTAGGTTACAGGGATTTTCTCTTTCTTCTCTCTCCTCTCTCTATCTCCATTCTCTTCTTCTTCGAGCTAATACAGAGAAAGAAATCTCCCTGATAAAATCCACTTTGTCTCAGACCCGAAATTAAAGGAAACATCTTTTTCTCCTTTTAGCTTTTTTCTTCGCCGGTGAAATCTCTCCCTTCTTCTCAGTAGCGATTACAGCTCGGCTCCTTACAGGTTTTCCTTTGTTTGATTCCTGTTTCCACCTTTTTTGGGTCTAAACTCGGATTGGACGAAACCCCAGTGTTCTAACTGCGACAATATTTTGTTTTTCTCTTCGGATTTGGTTTCAGGAAGCGGGGCTCATTGATTTCAAGTTGTCTTCTTTTTTCCCCTTTTTCGACAACCTCGTTTTGGTCACGGACGGACTCTGGAGTGGGTTCAAGGTTACTTCTTTATGCGATTGTTCTGGATAACTTGATGCCGCAGGATCACGCATCGTGGGATCGGAAGGAGCTCTTGAGGCAAAGGAAGCACGAGAGGCCTGAACAATCTTTTGATTCGCCTTTTAGATGGAGGGATTCGCCTACAACTCCTTCTTCTCACCATGTTCCTCGTGAGTTTTCACGTTGGGGATCTGGAGACTTTCGCAGGCCTTCTTGTAAGACCTAACCTTCTTTTCTACTTATTGTTCTTTTCTCGCTAATTAGGGCTTAGAAAATCCGCAAGCTTCGTTTTGGTGCAGTCTATATCAATGGATTTGTTAGATATATACTTTTTCCTGCTTGTTTTGATTGTTGATTTTAGAGGGATCTCTTTGTTCTTTTAAATTGGTTTCTTTTAGGGTTTTATTGGAGCATTACCACAACTCTGAAGATTGATAGGAAGTGAGTTGATGAGGTTACCCTTGAAAGGAGCAATTTTTATTTTTGGAATTTAATACTCATGTAGATATATAGTTTGACATCCACAGGACTTTGTTACCTCGACTGAGTTAGTATTTTGGGCTTAAGGGAAATTTTTTGTCTCCTAAAATTGATTTCTTGCTGTGTTATGATGGTTCTGGGTTTTGATTTCCTCTTGGGGAATATTATACGTGTTTTTCCAGCAGTAAAAGTCCAAAATTTGGTTGAGAGATACCTTTTTTAGTTTTACAAATTATGCAATTGGATGAATATAGGTCTTGCATAGTTTATAATTTTCATCTTCCTCTTCAAAATTTTCTGAAGGTCATGGTAAGCAGGGTGGACGGCACCAGTTTGTGGAGGAGACTAGTCATGGATACACATCTTCTCGGTCCAGTGCCCGGATGTTTGAAAATGACTACTATAGACCATCAGCATCACGTGGAGACTGGAGATATACCAGGAATTGCAGGGACGATAGAGTTTCTTTAAGCCAGAAGGACTGGAAATGCAATACATGGGAGATGAGCAACGGGTCTTCTAGAGGTTTTGAGAGGCCATGTGGTATTAGAAATGGTCGGAGGTCAGTTGATGAAAGGCCACCACATGCTTCAGATACTCATACTACTGTGGTGAACTCTTGGGATCCAGCCAACTCCACTCATCAGCCAGATGAGGTCTGTACCCCAGTACGGACACTTAAATTTAAAAATGAGCAGAAGTTTTCAGATCAAAGGCTATCACTTCCTTCAGATCCTCATTCTGACTGTGTTAGCTTGTTTGAACGGCCTTCTTCGGAGAACAATTATGGCAATAAGGCTTGTTCTCCAGTAAAGCAATGCAATGATTTGATGTATGATCGAAGGCTAGCTAATGATAATTCATTAGATCCTCCAATCCTCAATGCAGAGCTAGAGGGGACTTGGGAACAGCTTCACCTGAAAGATCCGCAAGATAATAGGTTACATGGAATCAGTGATTTAGACGGTGCCAGGAAAAGTGGGAAGGAGAGTTCCGTGGGAGCAATTGGGAAACTTCCAGTATGGACCGGTTCTGGGAGTTTTGCGTCTCAGAGTTCAAGTTTTAGTCACTCAAGTAGCTTGAAAAGCTTGGGGGCTGTTGATTCCAGCGATCGGAAAATTGAGGTTCTTCCTAAAATTGTTGCTGTGACTCAATCTTCTTCGGGAGATGCTACTGCATGTGCCACAGCTACTCATCTTACGGAGGAGATGAGTTCCAGAAAGAAACAACGTCTTGGGTGGGGTGAGGGCCTGGCGAAATACGAGAAAAAGAAAGTTGATGTTAACACAAACGAAGATGGAATGACATTGTTGGAAAACGGTACAGAGGAACTGCATTCTTTGAACAAAAATATTGCTGATAAAAGTCCTACAGCAGCCATTGTTCCAGATTATGGTTCCCCTACAACTCCATCCTCTGTAGCATGCAGTTCATCACCAGGTACGGTACATTTTGTAATACATCACTCTGCATGCTATTCTCATTCCCTTGCTATTTGGAGTTATCTGCATCATTTTCCTATTACTTGAGCTCTTCTGTCATGTATCCGATCTTGCAAACACTGATTTTCCTTCTCTCTTTCTATCACGTCTTCCACTTGTTTTTTATGCATTCACTTATATTCTGCAAGGGACAATGTAACATACCCATCTAATTTTTTTGGTGTTTGCAGGGTTTGCGGATAAATCATCTGTGAAGATGGATATAGCTGCTAGTGATGTCAGTAATATGTGTCGTTCACCTAGTCCTGTGTCTAGTACTCACCTTGAACGATTTCCAATCAATATAGAGGAGCTCGATAACATCTCAGTGGATCGATTTGGCTGTTTGCTTAATGAGTTGGTTGGTAGTGATGATCCTGGTACGGGGGATTCCAGTTCTGTCCAATTGACATCAATGAACAGATTACTTGCCTGGAAAGGTGATATTTTGAAAGCTGTGGAGATGACTGAATCGGAAATTGATCTGCTTGAAAACAAACATAAGACGCTAAAGCTTGAAGGTGGAAGACACATCCATGTTGTTGTACCCAGTTCATACCTTTGTGAGGGAGGTGAAAATGTGCCCAAGGAGCAGGAAACTTCTTGTAGTTTCGGTCCTAAGGGAGCAGCTTCCTCTGTAGCTGAAACACTGGTGAGAGATCCTGTTCATCAGGCTGTTTTAGCCAAGATTCCTGTTGATGTTTTTGAAGATAGTCCTGTAGAAGTTAAATCTCTACCCCAATCTCTTGCCATTGTCGAAAGCAATGAAGATATGTTGCCAATACCGTCTATGAAGGCAGCTGCTTCTCCTAAAGAGATAAACCCATCTGCTTTTGCCAATCAGGAAACTATTGAGCTTCCTTCTGCTGATGATAGCATGGCCTCCAATGATGACTTGCTCTGTGCTAAGTTATTATCTTCCAATAAGAAATATGCCATTGAATCATCTGAAGTATTTAATGAATTGCTTCCGAGAAATTTCAGTTCGTTTGATGACTCAAGATTCCCTGGCATAGGTCAAAGGCAGTTTGATTCTCATGTCAAAGAAAAAATTGCAGATAGGATAGGGCTCTTGAGAGCTAGGGAGAAATTTTTGCTCCTTCAGTTTAAAGCGTTTCAGCTCTCATGGAAGAAAGATCTGCATCAGCTAGCTTTAACAAAGTACCAATCAAAGTCTAACAAAAAAGCAGAACTATATCCGAATGCAAAAAATAGCGGGCATCTGAGGCTTCCCCAACCTGTACGCCTGAGGTTCTCTTCTTCAGGTAAAGTTCTCAGATCTCTTTTTCTCTCTGCTTTTTGCTCTTGGTACTTTAAGCTTTTCGTGGTTTCTCTTTGTCTGGGATAAAATTTGGTTTTTATCTACAACTTTTGATACTGTCAATTGAACCATGATGCAATATGTTCTCTGGGCACCAGAGCTGTCAAAAGTGGACATAATTCTTTATTTGCAAGCTAAGCTCAAAGTCATTCCATGTTAACGAGTTTGCTGGATATTGGTAGTGCTAGGTTAATTTTTGTTAGATTTTGGGTTTTATTCTAATATTGTCTCCACTGTAATATTCATTTTAACACCTAGCTTGTATAACTAGGAGGTGTAGTCCAAACAGATGCTTATATAACCTTTTTCCAGTTGCCTTGAGCTAGTAGAAGGTATCTCAATACTGTACGTAGGAGATAATTGCCTTGTAAAACTTTTGGATAAGGATCACAGATGAATTGAAGTATTTTTCTTCATTGAATTTTAAGTTCAATAACTGTTTTACTCTACACGTGCAGCTCCAAGAAGGGATAGTGTAGCCCCCACAACAGAGCTCGTAAGTTATATGGAAAAGCTACTTCCGGAAACCCATCTAAAGCCTCTTAGGGACATTTTGAGAATGCCTGCGATGATTTTGGATGAGAAAGAGAGGGTGATGTCGAGGTTTATCTCTAGCAATGGACTGATTGAAGATCCATGTGACGTTGAGAAGGAAAGAACAATGATTAATCCTTGGACCTCAGAGGAGAAAGAGACTTTCCTGAATATGCTAGCACTGCACGGGAAGGATTTCAAGAAAATTGCTTCATACCTTACTCAAAAGACAACTGCGGACTGCATTGATTACTACTACAAAAACCACAAGTCTGATTGTTTTGGGAAAATAAAGAAGCAGCGTGCTTATGGTAAGGAAGGGAAGCACACTTACATGTTGGCGCCACGAAAAAAGTGGAAACGTGAGATGGGGGCCGCCTCTCTTGATATTTTAGGTGCTGTCTCCATTATAGCAGCAAACGCAGGAAAGGTTGCATCAACCAGGCAGATCTCTTCCAAAAGGATCACCCTTAGAGGTTGCAGCAGTTCTAATTCATTGCAGCACGATGGAAATAACTCTGAAGGGTGCTCCTACAGTTTCGATTTCCCTCGTAAAAGAACCGTTGGTGCAGATGTGTTAGCTGTTGGTCCTTTGTCATCAGAGCAGATAAATTCTTGCATTAGGACTTCCGTGAACTCTAGAGAGAGGTGTATGGATCATCTGAAGTTTGATCCTGTTGTAAAAAAACCTCGGATATCTCATACTACACTTAATGAGAACAGCAATGAAGAAGATGACTCATGTTCGGAAGAGAGTTGTGGGGAAACGGGTCCTATTCATTGGACAGATGATGAGAGATCTGCCTTTATACAGGGGTTCTCGCAATTTGGCAAGAATTTTGCTTCAATATCGAGGTTCGTCAGAACAAGGTCGCAGGATCAGTGTAGGGTTTTCTATAGCAAAGTTCGGAAATGCCTTGGGTTGGAATCTATACAGTCGGGATCTGGAAATGTAAGCACATCTGCAAGTGTTGATAATGGCAATGAGGGTGGTGGAAGCGACTTGGAAGATCCTTGTGCTATGGAGAGTAACTCTGGCATATGCAATAATGGAGTTTGCGCCAAGATGGGTTTGAATTCGCCTACCTCACCTTTTAATATGAATCAAGAGGGAGCTAATCATTCAGGCTCTGCAAATGTGAAAGCCAGCCTTAGTAGATCAGAACAAGAGAATGGGCTGACATATTTGCGTTTGAAAGATGGCACTAATCTCGTGAACAATGCATATATCAATGGGGGTTGCCCGGATCTAGTTTCGGAATCTTGCAGAGATTTGGTAGACATTAATACTGTTGAGAGCCAGTGTCAGGCTGCAGGGAAAATTAAGAGCAATGATCTACTGTCAATGGAAATAGATGAAGGTAATTTAACATCTGTCGCTGTATCTTCTGATCCCTTGTATTGTGGCTCAAGCGTTCTTTCCAATGTTGTTGTGGAAACTCCCAGAGAAAGCTCACGAAAGGGCTCAGGAGGTCAAGGTGCTGCATGGCCTAAACACAGCTCAAAGAATCAGGATGGAGTGATGCAAGCTGCAAACAGAACCAGAAATTCTGGCCTTGAGGCTGAAACTGCACCTTCAGGTTTCAAGTACCCTGAATGTCTGCACCATGTTCCGATTGTGGTGTCTACGGAAGACCCTGTAGGCGCCAGTGTACCACAAGGAAATCCCAATTGCCATACAGAGTCTGAGTCACCAAATTCTCTTGTTGGACAATTTGTCAAAACAAATAACTTGGGTTGGCAGTTTTCCAAGGTCAATCTGGATTTGGATGGGAGGCTTCAGGGTTTAGGCCATGTCAACCCTGAGCAGAATGGTCAACTAAATGCGACAAATACAGAAGCTTGTCAAATTCCCCGGATATCATTCACACAAGATCCAAGCAGGATAAGTAGGTCAAAATCTGATTTGATTGTGAAAACCCAACGTACAGGTGAAGGTTTCTCACTCAACAAGTGTACGAGTTCAGCTGCTAAGCCTCTGGCTATATCCCATAAAGATGGAAGATCTGGTCATAGCAGGAGCCATTCGTTTAGTTTGTCTGATACTGAGAGACTCGATAAGAATGGAGATGTGAAGCTGTTTGGTACAGTACTAACCGCCGATGAGAATGGAAGCAAACAAAAACACAATCCAGGTGGAAGTATCAGGTCATCATCAACCTTGAGCAGGGACCATGATCCAAGACATCAGTACATTAATCAGCAACACCTTCAGAATGTTCCTATTACGAGCTACGGTTTCTGGGATGGCAACAGAATTCAAACCGGGCTCACATCTTTGCCAGAGTCGGCCAAGTTGCTTGCTAGCTGCCCCGAAGCATTTTCCATGCATCTTAAGCAGCAAGTTGGTAATAGCAAAGATATTCTGCTGGATGTTACCGGTGGGATTCTGAGCTTTGGGAAGCATATCGAAGATAGAGCAGAGGCCTCAAGCGGTAAGGATGAAGGTAACATAGGGGAAATAGACGGTGTAGCAAAGGCAGCCACGTGAATCAAAAGCTTCTTAGGGTTCGTCATTAGTTTGTTTTGGAGGATTGACATATTCATTGTTTGTCATCCTATCTGTATTATATATCTTTAACCTCTTTTTTTTTTATATAATTTAGAATGTCCGTTGATATAGGCATTTTTTTTTTTTTTTTGGGTTCAGCTCAAGTTAGGTGCCTGCAGAAAATTCATAGCTGATGTTTGTATTTGTAATGTTGCTGATAATAACAGAGAGAGCTAAGCTTAGCTCTCTGTATGTTTTTCAAGGAGGATAACACTTGATGAACAAACACACTACTAATTCAACTTCACTTGCAAGCGACAATGCCTTATTCTTCTTCTTCTTCTTCTGCTTCGGAACTTGTTTGGAGAATTGGTGGTAGCGGCGCCACGATTTTAACAACCTGCAGAGCGGTAATGACATGAATATCAGCTGATTTAGGTAAAAGGACTACAAGCGATCTGGTGAAGGCCCTGTCAACTTTTGCAGAGACATTCAGATTCAGTTACCTTACGAGTGTTCAACAGGTTTGGTAGCTCTACTTGATGAGCATGCAGATGATATCCACAATCCCCAGGAACAGCCTGATTTGGCCTTTGGTAACCCCTGCATCAAAATTTTCAGCCACAGGGCAATTCGATATAATCATGAAACATGCTATAACAATACCAATCCACACTCCACAAGAAATATATTGGTTAACTCGAATGTTGTTTAAATTGCGGATTGGAAAATGCAAGTACGAAAAGTGATCCAAGTATGTACCCATCTTTGGCAAAAGCACCAGCATCTACAACATCTGGACCAAAGCGCTTTGGTTGTCCGCCCGCAACGTAAAGAGGGTCACCTGCACTTTGGTCAACACGTGACTACGTAAGCTATTTGTTTCGAAGTTTCATGTTTGCTGACTTGCACTGAGATCCTGTGAACGTCACCACCTCTTTCATAGACCACTGCCAAAAGAAAACTTATGTGTAGCAAAATCTTCCTAGTCTATGCAATAAGCAATTCATGTCCTTGACCGCTACTATATATGTAAATGGCTCATACAATTATAACTAATTGACGCATCACGTGGGACCAAAGCATGATTCCATCCTGTTCTCTTCAATGTTTTACTGAAGTTTTCCTATAACCAGCCAACAATTTGGTTGTTCCATGATTGCCTAGTTGATTAGATAACTACGGCTGCAACAAAGTCTATACAAATCTTATCTTCAAAGCTAAGTATCCAAGTTTTCTTGTTTTATAATATTGAAGGACTAAAATGCAAAGATCACTGAGAATACCAGCTCTAAATGTGTGACAGACCAGAAGGAAACAGAAGTTTTTACCTACCAAGGGATGTCCGATGTATGCAAGATGAATCCGGATTTGATGTGGTCTTCCAGATTGTATCTCCACCTATTTTCCATAACAGAAGATGATTTTCAACAACTTCGTTTTGATTCTACTCTCTCATTCGCTTTCTGCATTACTATCCTTGTGTGACATCCAAGTTGCGAAAGCTAATGGCATGTATAAATACAACGGCATTGGAAATAAGATGAAACAGAAGAAAGACCTTAACCAGCGTGCAATTTCTTTGTCTGTCCCTCTCCAGAACATATAGTTTGCTGAGAGTAGGTTTGCCTGATGAGAGCAAAAAGCAGAAGAACAACCATAAAGACAAAACAAACACTAAAATGAAAACAAACTCGATTTAGTGTGGATTTTTCTGTCGCTCTAGCTAATGGTATAAGATACTAGAACTGACCATCTGGAGATGCAACGTATAATCCTTTTGCGACCCCAGGATACTGAATCACTCCAATAGGCTGTTTGATAACTACCTTCAAAGTGTAAATAAACAAGAAGCATTGTCAAGAGACACTATCTCAAATCACATATATAAGCATAAATACAAAGGATTTGAAAATGAATTCACAACACAAATAATAAATGGCCCTGCCTCGTCTTTTTCAACTATACCGTCAGCTAGTGCTCGATATATCTTTGATATTTTTCTTCCGGTTCCACACTCTTGATCAAGGTTACTGTCAGAATGAAGAGTTTAGTTCCTAGGAACGTAGTGAGTACACATACAAAAACTCTAACATGTAGGCTCTTGTGGCCAGCATAGACAAGGTGATGATTGATATAGGAAAGGTCTAAGATCCATTGTTTTGTAGGCTTTGCAAAATCAGCTGCAAACAGGGCTTCAACTCTAATGATTAGGAAATTTCTCAGTCGAGATAGGTTACTCCCCATTGTGTTAGCTACTAGCTGACGTCTTAGAACACAAGGTGCAAATGCACGACCATCCACACAATTGTGATCTACTGATATGATAACTTCGCACATCAAAGAAGCATTAACATTTCATTCCTCAGTCAGAGGACCTCATAAAGGCAATGTGTCAATCCACTGAAGTCTTATCTTTTCTTCTCTTGTATTTCAGATCCCTAGATCCTATGCTTCGTCATATATTTCCCTCATAGTTTTTCTATTCCATACCCATATCAGTGTTCAGTAAGTTAACCGACGATACATCATGTATATTGACATCAGAATCAGAAACAAGAGCTGAATGAAAAACACCCGTTCTCTGCAGTATTAATAGACTAGTTCTGTTTTCTTTTTCCCTGACTAAGTTATGTTTTGAGACTTTCCACCCATGGCAGGTAATTCCCAAGTTCCTATTACATGCTTAGCGAGTATTACTAGGGTAAAACAGGATACTGCAATCTGTTCTGTACTTGAAATAAACCTTCACATCGGATCAACTACGCTCCAGTTCTAGAAACCAATATTTCCTGAATAACTATAGATAAGACCAAGGATCTTTTCAAGAATGAGTTGAGTCAAAAAAATACGCCAACAATCATGTTTGAACTCACCCGGACCCAACAAGAGATGTTCCCTCAGCAAAATAAGCTGCAAGTTTAGTTTTTGCAAGCTTTGTCTTTGCACAGAGAAGTATACCTACGAAAAGAGTCCATCCATTAAAACAAATTGAAAAGAACATATCTTAACAACTTCCCCAGTAGAGAGATATCATTGTAGAGATGCTTTTGCGATGTGAACTGATCAGTCCACTGAAGAGTGCAACATTTATAAAGGCGCGGCGAATACTTCAATCTTAGTTGGTCAAATGAAAAGAAAGAAAAAACAGGTCTATAGACTAACCTGATGTACCTCTACCCAGTCGATGTACAGGGACAGGGTGTGATTCACGGGATCCGGTGGAAGAATCTTTTTTACCAAAACACCACTGCAGTTGCGTCAACAAAGTACGCTGCTGGAAAAGTCCTCCTGGCAATACTTGAAGTCCAGAAGGCTTGTTTAAAGCGATCTGCATTAACCATTACAATATATGAAATCCACCAAATATACACACATCACTGCAAGTTTATAACAAACTTAAGATAACAAAAAGATACTATATTTGATTTGAAACTTCCAAACTAACCAAACCAAACAGGAAGCTGCATTGGCCATTACTTGTATATAGCAGCAAGCAAAAGGAAACAACTTTAAACAATTCGACAAGATTTTTTCCAATGTTTTGTTCAGAGCTGCAAGTTACCAAATCATCGTCTTCATACAAAATGTCTACCGAGTATGGCGTGTCGGGTTCCTTCCAAGGAAGCCTATGGTAAACTAACTTCGAACCACTCCTGAGAAAAACAAAAAAAAACAAAAGCTAAAGAATTTCTAAGTGCCAAAATCATTTTAAGTAAGAAAAAAAAAAAAACTTGTTAGCTGAACCTAAGAAGAGTGTTGGGATCTTTTACAACTTCCCCGTCAATTTGTATCTGCAAAAAAACGAGAAATGAAATTACAAATTCTCCAGAATCAGACCAGAAATTCCGTGAAAGTTTGGTATAAAGAGTAACCTGTCCGTTTTGGATTCGTTGAATCCACCTGGAAAAGAAAAGAAACTTTAAGAATGAAATGATGTAAGAACGTAATTTTAGAGAAGTGTAGAGGAAGAAGAGTTAGAACCCTAGCAATGGAGCTGAGCTCTTGTACTTGGTTGAGTAGAAATCTGACACCGTCGTTAACTCTACATAGAAATTCCACAAAATCAAACAAACGAAAAACATAAAAGATCAAACTTTTTGAAATCCTGAAGCAATAGTGAAAAGACCTGACTCAGAAGATGAGACGACATCTTTGTATATCAAACCATCGTTGAGCTCCGGCCATGCCAAGCCGATACGTTGCTGCAGCGGCGGCGGCGGCGACATCGTGACCGGAACCACCGGTTTGGCCTCGATTTGCTTTGCGAGTTTTTTTGTTTTTGACTTTACCCTTTTCAAATCGACTAATCGAGTAAATAAAAACCAAAAATTTCAAGGAGAATTTATTGAACCAAACCGAAATAGACCAATCCTAACCTATCCGAATCCCATACCAAAACTCGGTTATCTTATGAGTGAAAACTAGAGTATTTTCTACCAAATTTTTTTTTAAACCATCTTATTTTAAACCAAAAAAATTTCAAGAGTTTTTAACTTTTATCTTATGAGTGAAAACTAGAGTATTTTCTATAAAATAAAATGGGAAATAAAATATCATTTTTTTAATTTTTTTTTCAAAATGAAAAATGTGTACTTTTCATATTATTATTTAGCAAGTGCGAAATCCTACGTGGCGGCTCCAGAATCGTTCTCAGACCTGTTTTTACTCTTATGTCATTAATGAATCGTTTTAATTACATATGCTGCCATCGTCTAAATTGGACTTCTGGGTTTCGATTTTTCTTTTAATCTTGGCCCATATAATTAATTCGTGATATGTACAATACTCATTATATTATTGATATTCAAAGTTGGAAAACCTACGTAATAATGGATTTCTATCTTTTTGTTTCATAGTTGACGTATTTTGATGCTTGTTTTATTGATTTATTTTTTCATTATATTTTATTGATTTATTTTTTCATTATATTACAATGATTACGGCTCCAGAATCGTTCTCAGGCCTGTTTTTACCTTTATGCCATTAATGAATCGTTTTAATTACATATGCTGCCATCGTCTAAATTGAGTTTCTGGATTTCGATTTTTCTTTTAATCTTGGCCCATATAATTAATTCGTGATATGTACAATACTCATTATATTATTGATATTCAAAGTTGGAAAACCTACGTCATAATGGATTTCTATCTTTTTGTTTCATAGTGGACGTATTTTGATGCTTGTTTTATTTATTTATTTTTTCATTATATTTTATTGATGTATTTTTTCATTATATTACAATGATTATTAAAATATTATCAGGATTTTGCACTATATATAATTTGCCCTATTATTTTTCATTCGTACGTTAATATTTTTTTTATTATATTACAATGATTATTAAAATATCATCAGAGTTTTGCACCATATAGAATTTGCCCTATTATTTTCTTTTGTACGTTAATATTTTAATGTTTTCCAGATTTTTCGTAACTAAAGCTTTATATTGGGCTTTTGGTTTTCGATTTTTTTTGTTATCTTCACCCATATATGTGTGGACTTTAAAAAAACCCTAGGTTGTCTCTATATCTTCTTATAAATATCATGCTATTAGATGTTTCGTTTTCTAAGCAAAGGTTTGTGTTGAAAATTGAAATCTTACATAGTGTTATTCTGTATGTTATTGACTTCTGGTCTAATTATCGTTGTTGATATTGGTATTAATATATGCTTTCTGATTTATAAGTCTCATCAATTTGATCGTAATTTATATGCTTTCTGATTTATAAGTCTCATCAATTTGATCGTAATTCAAATATTATGTTCGTCCTTGGGTTATTATTAATCTTTAAATCTTTAAAGTTTCATTATGTGTTTCTAATTGTTATTTTAATACTTCTTTATTTAATCTATATATCATAACTTCTTCTTACTAAAACAACTGTTGTTATATTATAGTTATCAGTTGTTTTATATTATAGTTATCGTTTATGATGTAGCCAACTTTGAATATCAATAATATAATATGCTCTATAATTTATACGAATAATTCACTGCGCATGTTGTTAGTTTTGTTGTTTATTCGTTTATTTTTTTTTATTTTTCTACTAATTATCGTTCTATTCGTTTTATAGGTTATAACCTCTTCTTAGAGGTATAATTCGTTCTTATATTTGTTGTTTATGTATATGTGTTTTGTTATCTATTATACTGTTCATGTTATTTATTATATCGTGAAATCGTTATTTATTTTTTACTCATGATTATCGTTTTTTTTTTTTTATAGGTTTTAAACTCTTCTGTGAGGTATAATTTGTTCTTATTTATTCTTAAATTTATGTGTTTTGTTCTCTATTATACAGCTTGTATTCTTTTTATCTTATATTCGTCTTCTTATTGTTTTAATTATTATCGTTGTATTCGTTTTATAGGTTGTAACGTTTTTGTTAATTTCAAAATAACTATAGTCTGTATTTTATATATTATATTATTTCTAACAATAATCAGTTATTTATTTCTAACAAAAAATTGTTTATTATAAATCTTATTTATTATTATTAAATTTGGTATGTACTTTTGTTCTAACATTTATTTTAAAATTTTAAAATAATATTAATTTGTTTACATGTCTGGAATCTGTAATGACATACATTTTTAGTAATTGTATTTTTTTGTTAGTTATTTGATCTATTCATTTTCTTCTTCTTGCTATTGTAATGATTCTTATTTCTTTTCTTTTTTTCCAGAATTTGACTTTTTCTATAAGGTAATTTTCTAATAATATTATCTCTACATATTTTCGTTTTTCGTTGAAAGGAGTTTGTTATCTAATCCTACTTCTTCTTTTAGGTTTTGCCTCTTCAACAAGATATCTCCTTATAATATTTTTACCCTTTATGTTTGAAAGAAATTTGTTACATGAACCTATACTGTTTTTCGTGTTTAACAAGGTTTTCTCTGTTTTTGAGTTTTTTATTCGATGAAGAGGTTTGTTCGGATTATATCTGTTTTGAAGAATAATTCATAGTTCTGATAAAATAAACACTAAAACCCAAACAAACGGAACTATGAATTATTCTTCGAAAGAAAAGACAAAACATATTATTTAAAACAAAAAAAATTCTTATTGTTTAAATTCGAACAGTAAGCTCATGTGTTTCAAATACTTTATGTAGAAACAAGAACAAAAAAATCAAATTAAAACCAATCGATCAAATTGTTCTATGAAATGATATAATGTGGAGATTTTATTACTAATAGTGGGTCACGATGAATCGAGGACATGAATCATTTACATCTAGCATATGCGTTTTCTATAAACTATCAAATGATTTTATGTATAATTTTTAATGATTGTGTGCATGGTTAGAGTTTAGACGTTCATGGTGGGGTTTAACATCTCTAATCAAAAAATTTGATGGCATACGATTACTAAAAAAAATCAATTTATACGTGTTTGTATTTGGATTTAAGATTTGATGCTAGAGTTTAAAATTTATGATCTATGTATTATTTTCAATGCTTACGTGCATTTTGTAAGGATTTAGACTCCCGAAATAGGGTTTGGCACCTCTTATTTTTTGAAAAACAAATTGATGGTATAATGTTAATGAATAATTTTCTAATGTTCTCTTAAAAAATATATTAATAAAAAATATAAATAAATACAAACATTTGCGGTGGCTAAAGATAATAAATATGTGCACTGAAAAAAGGATAACAATGATAAAAGAAAAAAAAATTAAAATATCAAAATAATGAAATTGGTTATCTTCAAAATGAATTTTTTTTATCTTATATACAAAATAAAAAATTACTTATAAAATTAGAGTGTTGATTTGTTAAATTAGATCTAAAAATTAAAAAAAAAAAGAATAATAAATTCAAAATGGTATAAGTGGCATCATTTTCCTAAGAATCATTTTGGTGTGTATGGTTATTTTTAATAAATTGTTAATAAATTGGTTTTGAACTCTATAAGTTGGTGTGAATCATTTTGGGACAACACATAATATTCATCGATGCGAACATAAAACATTCATTTAATTGTGAATATTTTTACAACAAAAGATATACATTTTAAAATAATACACTTTATATTTTTTTTTAATAAACGTCCCAACGATTTTTTTAATCCGTCCATACCAATTTTAACATTTTAAAATGCTACAATTTTATTTTTTAAACGAGTGATTTTGAATGAAGAAACTGAATGTGGTTTATATCAAAATATTTAAATCTCTAGAATATTGAGTTTTTAGTTATTTTATGGAATTGAGATTTTCGTTAGTTCTGTTTATAAATTATCCATTTCTATTTTGATTTTGTTAGTTATATTTTAGTATTTTTATTCTAAAATATGGTGTTATGGTGTTTACGTAAAAGTTATATATCTATATTTCCAATCTCTTTTATTAGTCAATTGGATCCATATTATTTGCAACTACGTATAAATATGAAAAGGTTATATGTTATATATCATTATACAAGATAGGTGTCCAGTTAAGTTGATTTTTATGATTCTAATTTTTTTTTTGTAGTATTCGATACACGATAATGTCGTGTTCGATTTGTTTTATTTAAATATGTATTTTTGAAAAATGAATAGATAATCAAAAAATTTATGTTTTAATTTCATTAACATACTAATGTATTTCATTAACACACTCACCTCTTGAATCAATTTACTCTCCAGTGGTAACCTGACTGCGTCAGAGAGTTTTTAAGAGGAAAACCCCTTCTCATCATTCCGAAGATCTTCCTGACGATATTACTTATGTATGGTCCAACGCATTTCCAGAGAATCATCGTGAATATCTCACTAGAGACAGCAACTTAGGCGGACGCACCTCTCATCCCCAAGAGGACGGAAGTCCAACGTACCAGGAGCTCTCTGACTATTCCCATAGGACACTCTAAGGTTGTATGCAAGAAATCTATGACTCCGTACGGAGGACCCAAAATCTGATCCAAACAATTAGCGTTAAAGAGGGAAACACCAGATACTCCACCGAAAGAAAAGACAAAACATATATATATATATATATATATATATTTAAAAATTCTTATTATTTAAATCCGAATAGTAAGCTCATGTGTTTCAAATACTTTATGTAAAAACAAGAACAAAAAAATCAAATTAAAACTCATCGATCGAATTGTTCTATGAAATGATATAATATGGAGATTTTATTGCTGATAGAAGATCACGATGAATCAAGGAATTGAATCCTAACCTATGTATTTTCTGTAAACCATCAAATGAGTCTATGTATAATTTCCAATGATTGTGTGCATGGTTAAGATTTAGACGTTCATGCTTGGGTTTAACATCCATGATCAAAGAATTTGATGGCATATGATTACTATAAAAAATCAATTTATACGTGTTTGTATTTGGATTTAAGATTTGATGCTAGAATTTAGGATTTAGGATCTATGAATTATTTTCAATGTTTACGTGCATTTATAAGGGTTTAATACCCCTTATTTTTTTTTAAAAAAATTGATGTTACAATGTTAATGAATAATTTTATAATGTTCTCTTCAAAAAAATATTAATAAAAAATATAAATAATACAAATATTTGCATTGAGTAAAGATAATAAATGTGGGCACTGGCAAAAAATGATAACAATGATAAGAAAAAAAAAACTTAAAATATCAAAAATAATGAAATTGGTTATCTTCAAATTTTTTTTTTTTTAATCTTATATATATAAATAACAATTACTTATAAAATTAGAATACTGATTTTAAAAATTAGATCTAAAAATTAAAAATTGAATAATAAATTCAAAATGGTATAAGTGGCATCATTTTCCTAGGAATCATTTTGGTGTAAATGATTATTTTTAATAAATTGTTAATAAATTATTTTTGAACTCTATAAGTTGGTGTAAATCATTTTGGGACAACACAGACATTCGTCGATGCGAACATAAAACATTAATTTAATTGTGAATTTTGTTTACAACAAAAGATATACATTTTAAAATAATACACTTTAGATTTTTTTTATAAACGTCCTAACGATTCTTTAAATCCGTCCATACAAAATTTAACACGATTCGTACTTAAGTGATTAAATAGGTTGACTAATCATTTTAATATATATATAAATTTTAATATTCAAACGTGTATGACAAAACATATAAATTCTAACATTTATAAATGTAAAAAATGATATGTATTGTGCATAAATATAATAAAGTTAAATACTTTTGGTCAAGAATCTGTTAATGTCATTATTTTTAATATTTTATGTGTAAAAAAGATCAAAACATATGCAAATGTTATTTATTTCAATATCTTTCAAGTGTAAAATTGATCTTCATTATTCGCGTAAATTATAGAGCATGCGATAAATCAGATAAATTTTAGATTTATATGAATTTGTGGGACATAACAAATGAAAAAATATATATATTCCAATAATGAATTGTATAAATATATGTAAGTGTGATTAAATATGTATAATAAACTACATTATAATAAAATATTTGTATAGTATATTAATTTAAATACATATATACACAATATATAATATTATTATAAATATAAGAATAAAAGTTTGTTAATATATCAGAAAAGATTAAAAATAGATGATATGGTAAGTCTAAAATATTACATTTAGTTGGGTTTAAATTTGTAAAACATGTATTAATGGGCTTATGTTATAACATTAACGAGAATATGTAGAGATTTCCACCATGACATATAGTTTTAATTGAAATGTTCTGATTGGTTAAATTAAATGACATGTCCCCTAAAATTCTCTTTGAACGAAAGCTATGATTTTTTTTTGTGAATGTCTCCTTAGTTAATATATATAGGATTGTATTGTTTAAACGAGTGGTTTTGAATGGAAGAAAATGAATGTGGTTTATAAGAAATATCTTAAAGTCTCTAAGATTTTGAGTTTTAGTTATTTTATGGAATTGAAATTTTCGTTAGTACTATTTATAAATTATCCATATTTCTATTTTATTTTTTAATTATATTTTAGTATTTTTATTCTAAAATATGGTGTTTACGCAAAAGTTATATATCTGTATTTCCAATCTCTTTTTTTAGTCAATTAGATCCATAATATTTGCAACTACATATAAATATGGAAGAAGTTATATGATATATATCATTATACGAGATAAGGTCGGTTAAGTTGATTTTTATGATTCTCAAATCTTTTTCCGTAGTATTCGATACACGAAAATGTCGTGTTCTATTTTTTTAATTTAAATATGTATTTTTGAAAAATGAATAGATAATCAAAAAATTTATGTTTTAATTTTATTAACATACTAATGTATTTATTTTTCCGCGCAAGGCGCGGAACCCACCTAGTTATAAGTAAAAAGTAAGTAACACACTGGGAAAGTTAATGTTTTGGTTCGATAGTAATCGAATCGAATTCTTCACATAAACCTTTTTACTTTGTTGATGAAAAGTTTCTTAAAGGACAAGTAAAGCCACAAGTTTTATAAAGATTGGTAGATATTATAAAGATTTCAAGGCATGCTATTAAACGAACCTTTCTTTCTTATTTCAAGGCATGCTATTAAACGAACCTTTCTTTCTTATTATTAGTGATAAACAGTAGTTACAATTGAAGTAACTAGCTAGCTAACCTTTAATTACTTGAAAAAACAAATTTATTAGTTAATCATCCAAAACCTGAAACACTTTTGACCAAAAGAGATTGAGAGAAAGAGTTGCTATTCCTGTGGAGCTTTCTTGTACTCAGGCTTCAGCTCATAAGTTCCTTGGTTACTCCCTTTGTTGTTGTAGATACAAAGATCTCTCAGCAAGTCTTTCAGAAATTGCTGCACCAAAAAATCTCATTTTTTAGTATTTGTTTTCTTTGTTTCTCTTTCTCAATCAAACACTTGTACAATTTCCTCATGCTTACCTCTGGTTGGTCAGTTTCTTGAATGAGTTGCCTCAGAGTCCAATTTGATTGTCTTTCAAAAAGATTAAACATGACTTCCTCCATCTCTCTCCGGTCCCTTCTTGTTCTCTTCATTTCCGATGTCTTGTTTGTCGCTTTCTTCTTTTCCTGATGAAACAAAGCAATGAGTTGTAAAAACTCAACAGTATGTAATGTGTGTTTTGAGTTGTAAAAAGAGATTACAGGAGTCGCGGTGGGGATAATCATTCCCGGCATTGGCCTCATATGCATTCCATTGGCATTATCAATGACCTGTGATCAAGAAACCAGAAGCATCATCATGGGAAAACGCCGAGGAAGCTTTGTTTTACCACATTTGATTTTAAACCGTCTTTACAAGAACCTGGATCTGTCTATTTCTGCACATATACTTGCTTGTTCTTTCACGGCAAAGTTTTCCATAGCTCTCAATGTTCTCGCTATGAGGCCTCATGTCAAATTTGTTTTTTATCTTCCCTTCAGCTGACATCTTCCCTAACACCTCAAACAACATCGTTGAAGAAAAATCAACACAATTACCAGACAAAATCAACAGAAATATGAGAAATGCCATTATTCACCAAACTCAATCTCTATCTTGTGTTACCTCAAAGATTCATGCCATAGAAGAACCAACAGTTGTAACTAAATTGGGCACAAGCATGCTACACACAGAACTAAAACCCCAGAAAAATCGACCCGAAACAATGGAAAAAGTGTGACAGGAGAATCCTACTTACTTCCCTCTGAAGACTCACAGAAAACACACATGGGGACGAAATCTTTAGACATATCCAATGTATAACGTTTTGGCACGTTTCCAGATTCAGCTCGAGCTAATTCCATATCGAACTGCAAGGCAAAAGAATCACAACGCTTTATGCCACGAAACTCAGCGGTTTAAGTGATGAGCAAGAAACTTCCCCGAAAGCAAACGTAATATCACCAAAACTCTATTTGCAGAGAAGTCAAGAGAAGACAGCATCTAGAGACAAGAGAGAAGATCTCTAATTAGCAGAAACGGGTTTCATACACTATCCAATCATTTTTTTGTTTGGTGACCTCTGGAGATTTCGATCAAAGTGAGGACAACCAGACTCGAAAACCACTCGTTATCTCCAAACTCTACAAAAACCCATTTCCCCAAATATGAAATTTCAGAGAATGTAAAGCAAGTTTCTCACAAAGGATGAAAATTTTCCCGGTGGTACAACAAACCCTAAATAGAGAAATCACGCGAATGCAGAGAGGAGAGCAATGGCGCAATGATCGTGAGTGATCAAAAATCAAAATGCAAAAGACGACTGAAAGAAGAAAGAAAAAGGAATACTTTGGCTTCTTCTTCCTCGGGAGCGAGAGGATCGATGGAGAGGGTCACTTTGGCTACATGACGGTACGGATCATCGGGAAAAGGAAGAGATTGAAGAGAAGGAGCGACGAGTGAAGGGCATTTCATTAGCCATATCGATCTATCTGCCAAACCCGTTTCCAAAACCTGATTCTCATTCTTCTCTGCCTTAATTTTTTCCATTTCTTCTGCATAAAAACTGAGAACAGAGGACTTCGAAGCGGGTTTATATACATATACTCACCTGAGGCTTTTCCCAATTATTGCTAAATTTAGTTAATCTCTCTTTTATAGTCATATATTTAATGAACAAAAGGTCTCGTTTTTATACATCTTCTCTACTTACTGCAAATAGAAATCACAAGCTTTTTTATAGATTGCATTTGTCAATGTTACTAGTTGAAGCAATTGTGGATCACAAGCGTGACCGTTTCGTTCTTCTCTCTGCTATCTTGTTAGTCGCATTTCGTTTGTTGGAAACCTCTTTGTTCTGTGTCCCTCTCGAATCTCCAGTCTTTGTTGCCCCTTCTTCCTTCTTCTTCTTCATTGTATTCTTCAGCGCATCCTTCACAAAAAACTTTAGCCTCCACAGTGTTGGTTCGTCCTGCGTACAAGAAAACTAGCTAAGAAGAAAAGAAAAAGACCCGGGTTTCGACCAGAAAAGCACAAATGACGGTGGCTTTAGTAAGAGATTTACCAGTACGTCCATCTCGATATTCACTTCCTCTGCTCTAGGTTGGAAGCTCGAGTCAGCCTGAGCAACTATACCCAACACTTTCTGTAGATCATCCGGAGACAACTTTAAAAATGCCAACCCAATATTACGCTTCTCCTCGGTTGTAATTTTCCTGATACAATTGGTGTGAGCAAATAATACATTGACCAGAGGACCCCAAAAGGTGTTTAAGTATTCATTAAGAGATAACCTGCATTTTTCCACAACTACATGCCTTAGCTTCTCCAGCTCGTCATTAACATTGCAAATCTGGACAGCAATATATCAGTTTGTTAGTAAAAAGGTTAATAATACAAAAGGGTTGCTGATTTTGAAAAAAAATTAACCTCATTGCTCAATTCTCTAGTTGTTTTGGTATGAGATGCTTCTTTTGCTAGCAGCGCCTCCATTGCTGCTTGCTTCTCCTCTCCCTCCCGTATTTTATCCTGTAATCAATTTTGTGAAGAACTTGGCTAAGTTAAAAACCTTGTGCTAAGATCCATCAAGAGAATAGTGTGAAAGATAACAACATATTATTATTACCTCTTCTTGAACCTTTGGAAGAAAGTGTGCCCATTTCTCCTCAAACTTTCCCAGTAATGTTTTCGCCATAGAGTAAACTTCACTCAACTCTTCATTATAATTCATTGCGTTCTCAAACACTAGCCGCATATCAGCATATATTTGCATAACATGTTTGTACCCTGTACCATCCTTAGCTTCCATTTGATTCTTTATCGTGCCGAAGTCCATGGGATTGTCAATAATCTACAATCAGTTAAAACATGTTATAAAGAGACTCGCTTACAGAACAAAGACAATCTCATAGCATAGAATGAGGAACATATTCACATAGCAAAACATAGTAGTGTGCTTTCCATAAAACGTGTTCATAAGTTCAACCTGCATTGATCACTAGCTTTCTCTCCATTTTCTCATCAACTATAGACTTGATCAAGTAACTGGATTCTAGTTCATCCTAACAAAATATACAACCGCATATATTTTAAACGATAAATAAATGGCTAAGGTAGAAACTCCATAGAGGGTCTTAGGAAATTTTGGCCTTACAATACCTAAGATTTCCCGCACTAAATTTTGGTAGCTCTAATACGCAAAAGCTATTTAGTCAGATGTACATTGCAATTATACCGAAAGAATACAATAAAGAAGGGTGAAATTCTGGTAGCTCTAACAGGAAAACGCGGTTTAGTCAGCTGTTATGTTCTACCAAAATAAGAATCAAACGTGAAAGGTAAAACGTGTATGTTTCACCAAAAACAAGATATCAACAAGATAAGCTGAAAGCTGAGACGGAAAAACGTTACCTCATAGTAGTCATGCAAACCAAGACCTTCTACATTGACAGGATGCAAAAATGGCCATGCGCATTTATGCTGAGTTATCTGAGAAAAAACCAATACAATCAAATTTAATAATGATTCAAAATTCTTCCTCAAGACATCAATGCCAAGATCAATTCCGGTGGCAAAAAAGACGATTTTTACCTGACGGAAGATTGTTCCGAATTGACGAATGAGATCATTCATTCTTTTTGCAGCAACAGCTTCTCTACGCGCCGCCTCTTGTTGAACCTTCCTAATCCCCACAACATGTCTAGAACCAGAGTTTGAGACGCCAATGCTCGAATAAAAGTCCTCTACTTGTTTCAGTTTATGCTCAATCTGCAGGAAGGTAGAAACCAATCAACCATCATCCATTGAATCAACATTATATATATATATATATATATATGACTATGCCACTTCAAAGCAAAACTCCAGAGACCAGTTATTCTGCAGAAAGAACAAAAGCACAGAAGAAGAAATTGTAGAATATGGTTCAAAGCTTAACTAGCAGAACAAGAAGAAGGAGTCGTAACACGAAAATACCCTAATTTCAGTATCAAGAAGAACAATAGAGCAAGAAGAAGGAATCAAAAGCTCGACTTTTTATACCGAATCAACCCAAAGTAAAACCTCGTCGACTCGCTGCTTGATGCAATCGGCCTCGACAGGGAAAACCTGGGAGTCTCCGCCGTAGATTTGACCTAATTTTGGCCCTGAGTCAGCCATTTACAGGTTCTCCGAGCAAACCAACAAAAGCAAAAACAACTAAAAGAGACACCCCAGAAGAATTGAGCGAAAATTAAAATTGAACTACCTGTCGTTTTTCGGATGCAAAAACGACATTTATAGAGAATAAATTTAAAATAAATAAAAAAGCGACATATATTCGAAAATGAGAGAGACCATTTTATTTTATTTATTTTTGAATGAATTTTATTCAATTAAAAAAAAAATTATATCAAGTGTGATTATTTTTACAGAATGAAAAAATGTTGTTTAACTATTCTAAAAAAAATATGTAGTTGGTCTTGTGGCAAACCAAAAAAAATGAGATTCTCCTCATAATTTGTATTGTCTATTGCTCAGATCATTCGGATTGAGAGGAGTATGTTCTTCACATGTTTTTCGATGAGTTTGATAAGTCGCGAATCACCATAGCGTCGACATTTCCTTTCTCTCCATATGGTATAAACTGTACTCTGAAATGTATATCTCATAATAAAAAAAAAATATGGCTTTGAACTAAATTCGAGATCATCGTAACAATGTTATCCTATTCTATAGTAAATTGGTCTTGTAGAATTTTACGAATAAAATTTTCCCATACATGGATTGAATATTGACACGAGAAGAATATATGATTCCGTGATTCCAATGACCCTTGGCACATGACGCAAGATGAGCTTGCATTAGAGTTCCATTTCAGAATTTTGTCTCCCGTAGAAAAATGGCTATGCATCGCAATCTAAGAGAGAGAAAAGTATTTGAGAAATGCATATAATGAGATGCGAAGTTTTCTTCGATGGAAACTTCTTTTTGAATTTGTCGTTCTTATGCTGCAAGAGAGCAACATCTTCCTCATGATGGTTAGCTTTTAGTTGGACCCTCTCAATCTCTTTTTCAATGTTATTCACATAGATTTTTTTGCGTCTTCTTCTTCGTCTGTGGTCTTTTATAACCTCATCCACCATAGCATTAGCTGGAATTCCCATATCAATGCAAACATGGACACCAAGAATCATCAAGACGACTCCACATCCATGACCCTGAATTAGATTGACCATTTTTAATTAGAAATAAAAGCTATTTTTCCTAAATTTCTCTTTTGAGCGCAAAAAGAAAGAAGAAAAAACCTAGAGAGTAAGAATCCAAGAAGAGAAAAAATGGATCATGCGTTGCAACATGTACCGGAGAACGTTGTGAAGATCCAGGAGAAGATCACCACTGAGATCAACATGATCAAGACCAGAAACACAATGAGAAAAATTTCTCATGCAATTCTAATTTTGAATTTCATATTTCTGTGACCTAATTGTCTTCACAATATTTCAATAAAAACACTACTACCTGGATCATTAAATGGCGAGCGGCCAATGATGCTCAATTCGTCCGAGTTTGACGCATGCATTTATGTGGAAAACTTGATAGCCATAGATCTAAGAGGAGGTGGTAAGTTTTTTCGTTTTTTATTGTTTGTTTTGAGACGTGAATGAAAGAGTTTCTTGTCCAGATTACTAGGATCATCACCGATTCTAGTATTATCAACTACATCAATATTCCGAATCCCAAAAAGGCTTGAACGACATATATTATTCCAAACGCTTGGATTGATAAAAACATCTCAATTCCTAAATATATGTTTATCTTGAGAAGTGCTTTAAATTCTCTTATGATACCTATTAACCATCATACATCTTATGATATGAGTTTCCATGAAAAATTTATGAGTAAGAACAAATAACTATAATCTATGGAAAATATGTATATTTTGAAAACAAAAACACAAAAAACCTTTCGTTGGTTCACGCAACTCTCAAGTATTAGTGGACGTTTTATCCTTCAAAAACACTTAATTATGCTCAAATTAAACGAATGATAAGATTTTGACTCTCAGTTCTGAAAATTGCACGCCAATCGTACAAACAAAAAAAGATATTTATTTTGTAATTTTGTTTTTTTTCATATTTTTGTTCAATCAAAATGTCTCTCTTCCAATTTTCAGTAGAGATCTGAGTCTTCTGATTTATTTTATTTTGTTGCTATAATTTCTATTTTCAAATTTTTCCATAGATGATACAATTATGTTTAGATGGAAGATAAATCGATTATTTTACTAGAAATATCAAAATCCTTCGTGCGATTTTGTTCGACTTTTTTGGTGATTGTTTATTTGACATTTTTTCAAAACCATAGTATACACATAGATATTGGCATATTCATTGGTCATCTAAGATTTTAAATATAGGAATCTTAAAACACATTTAGGGACTATAGAGAGTGTAATGTGTCAGTCATTTATTTTTTTCAGTAAATGAATACTTTCTCCGTTGTTGAAACAAAAGTTTTAAAATAACAATATGCACTGTTCGAAGATAGCCCTTACTTACAATACTACAACACTATTCCTCATCATCCTTAAATGATCAATCCAAGCTACACATTCTAGGCAACGATTCGAAATTTAGAAACAATTTTGAAATTTAGTCCTTTGTTTTTGGCAGGTATCACCACGCGGCTTAATTCCAATCACTCACTCAGGAATAAAAGGTTGTTCATAAAAATTTTTGGCATTTTTTTAGAAAGAAAGAAACAATAGAGCTAGAGCGAGAGAGATACAAGAAAAGAAGAACAAATTAGAACATGTGTTTGCAAATTTCCAAGTATAACAAGAACAACTTATGAGGCTATCAATCGAAAGATTAATTTAAAAATTTGTTCATCGTGAAATGATTTAATGGTGGGATTTTGACCTAATACAAAACATGCCCTTTGAATATTTGATGAGCACTCGACATGGATCATGGAACGCATAGCAGTGAACGACACAAAATTCATTGTCGTCTTCAAAATATGTTTTTGTAGATATTGTTTACCAAATATTACACTTCAAATATCTATTTGTAAGATTTTGTTTTTTTTTATATATATAATTTCTCTTTCCCTAACTAAAATTATGTTTAAAAAAAAATCTCATGCGGAAAGTTATCAAATATATTAATCGCTTTTTAGCCTGACTGCATTTAGATATTTCTGGATAGTCCACCCAAACACATCAATTCGATTCAATTTTGGAAACATCAAAAAAATTGTCTCACACATTAATAAACAAATAATAACTAAAAAAATGCATTTCATATGTCAATCTAATTTTTTGTCTATGGTTATGTAAACGAATATAAAGGGATAAGACGAAGTGGATATTGGTCTAGTAGTTCTTAAGTGTACTCAAGGTCACTAGATCAAGTCCACTTCGGAGGAATGATTTACGTTTTAAAATGGTATTATCAACGGTTGGTTCTGGTCACCGGAGGAGATTATAGGCCAAAAGCCCGTAAACTTTTACGGTTTATAAAAAAGTAAAAATAATAAATAAATAAATAAGGTAGTTTTATAGTCCAACCACCGACAATTAATAAACGTGAAACGCACTTCTTCTTCTTCAATTGCCATGCCTTCATAGAAGAAGAAGAATGTAACTGAAAAAAACTCTTATCGATATTATTTTTGTGTTGGTCTGGAATATAAAATTCATGTTCCCTAATACCAAAATTGAAAAAAAAAAAAAACAGTATTTGCAATCCATGTAAAAAAAAAAAATAAGGTGGAAATTTTTGAAATGGTAACGATGTGACTTAAATTTTTTTTGAACGAGTCACATTTTTTGAACGATTTTATTTTTTATTTAAAGTACGAATGCTCATTTAATTCTAATTTATAAACTATATATTAGTATTTTTAATTTTAATTTTAGGATTTAATGATGTTAGATCATCATGCAATAAATAAAGAACTATGTAATAAATTAGAATGATATGTGATAAATTAGAGGCACATATAACAAAATAATTTGATGTAATTTATCACGGAGAGAATTTCAAAAATGACACTTTTAAAATACTATTTTACAAAAATGCCACCATAAGTTGTCTATTTTCAAAAATGCCACAAATTAATGATTTTTCAAACTCTAAACTCTAAAATTCTAAATTTTAAAAAGGGGTTTGACCTAACAAACCATAAACCCTAAAAACTAAATCCTAACATAACATAGTTAACTCAAATACCAATGATATTTTGAGTAAATAATATAATATTAGTGGCATTTTAGAAACTTTTTAAAAAAAATAATATTTTTGAAAAATGACATTTAAAAAAATGGCATTTCTCAAAATTTTCTTTTATCACATCACTATCGTTTTTATTTTGTATAATTTATATCTTCCCTATTGGCCATTTAGCAAATCCACTCTTAAAAAAACATACCAAACACTCAAAACAAAAATACCAGTTCGTTAGTCAAGGGACGCTTGAATGCAACACAATAAAACAAACAATGAAATGTTTTGAAACTGATAAAAATTTGGTAATATAAATATAAATATGGCTATGAAGAAAAGGTCTATTTTTACTTAACCTTTTGTCACGGGCACTGTTTTATTCCCTTGGACCCCTTCTCCTTCAAGATCTGTTTCTTCCTTCTTTTCCTCTACCAGATTTTTGTTTCAGAGATCCCTCCATTTCCATTTTCATTTATCTTTTCTTGTCTGAATCTTAGGAAAGACTCTCACTTTCTTTTGTTTGGTCGATCTGAGAATTAAAAAAAAAATAAAAAAAATTGTGTGCGTCTCTTCCAGTTTTCAATATTGCCACTCCCCAAGTGTAAGTACGCGTGTATACTACGCAGTTACATATGTCTTACATGTTTCTGTGCCTTTAATTCATTTCTGAAAACTTTAATTTATTTTTCTTTCAGATTCTCTGGGTTTTGATCTACAGAGAAACGCCTTCAAGGTTTGGTTTTTTCTCCGAGTTTTTTTGTCCTTCAAAAAAAACTTCGGTTACTCTCTCTCTCTCTCCTCAAGAAGATCCGAGCTTGATTTAGAATCTGTGAGTCTATACATTCCATTTACTGCTCTGATTTTCTAATTCTTAATTAAGTTTTATCAAAATTACCCCTAATCTTATAGTTTCTTTTTGAAATTCATGATAAAAATGAAGTCTTGAATCTTTAGGGTTTAACAATTTATATCATTTTTGGTGATGAAATACCTCTGCCTTTTGTATTTTTTGCAGATAATTTGAAAAGAAAAAACTAAAAATGGGTAAGAGTTGGTTCTCTGCTGTGAAGAAAGCTTTAAGTCTAGAACCAAAACAAAAGAAAGAACAGGTATTTTGATACTTAAAACTATCTTCATATAAATTTTGTGGATTATTCACATTTTTGGTTATTCAAATCCATAAAATGCTTGTTTATGCCTTTGATGAATTGGAAAAATGACACTGACAATGGTTTTGTTTTACTTCATTAGAAACCCCATAAGGCCAAGAAATGGTTTGGTAAATCCAAGAAGTTGGATGTTACCAAATCCGGTGAAGCAGATTCACTGCCTAGCAATACTCTTCGTGTTTCCAAAGACGCAAAACTAAAGGAGATTGAGGAGCAACAGAGTAGACATGCTTACTCTGTGGCTGTTGCAACTGCTGCAGCTGCAGAGGCAGCTGTTGCAGCTGCTCAAGCTGCTGCTGAAGTTGTTCGTCTCACTGCTTTATCACGTTTCCCTGGGAAATCGAAGGAAGAGATTGCTGCTATCAAGATTCAGACAGCATTCAGAGGATATATGGTATATCGTTTTTGTTTTCATCACTTTTCCATACTTTTTGGTTACCTTTATCAGGTGGGTTTGCTAATGGAATAATTTCTTACTTTTTGGTTACCTTTTTCAGGCAAGAAGGGCATTGCGTGCGTTGAGAGGCCTTGTGAGGCTAAAATCTTTAATCCAAGGGAAATGTGTGAAACGTCAAGCCACATCTACATTGCAAAGCATGCAAACACTAGCTAGATTACAATATCAGATTCGTGACAGGAGACTTCGATTGTCAGAGGATAAGCAGGCTTGTGCGCGACAGCTCCAACAAAGAAACAGTAAAGATTTTGATAAGGCAAGTTAATCCTCACGAGATGTTTTATGGTTTTAGTTTTATGCATTAAGTACAGAATTAGTTTTTTCTCGACCTCGGATACTTGATCGGAAAATCACATTTTGATCTTGGTTCCAATTGTAGCCTGCGAAAATTTTGTTTTTTGCTAGAGACTAAATGGTTGTATTACGTTTTGTGAAATAGATTGGAGAAAATTGGAATGATAGCACATTGTCGCGGGAGAAAGTTGAAGCAAACATGTTGAACAAGCAAGTAGCAACTATGAGAAGAGAAAAAGCGCTTGCATACGCATACACTCATCAGGTATCAAACTAGTACTCTATCTTACATAGTATCTTTACACCATAAGAATTATGAAACTCAAAATGGTGAAAACTGTGAATATGCAGAATACATGGAAAAACTCATCTAAATTGGGTTCTCAAACATTCATGGACCCGAACAACCCGCATTGGGGTTGGAGTTGGCTAGAACGGTGGATGGCTGCAAGACCAAACGAAAACCAGTCAACTACACCAGATAATGCTGACAAAAACTCTTCTGTGAAGAGTGTAGCAAGCCGTGCCATGTCTGAGATGGTTCCACGTGGCAAAAACCTTTCACCAAAAGGAAAGACATCAAATAGTCGAAGAGGGTCAAGCCCGAGAGTGAGGCAAGTCCCAAGTGGCGATGAAGACTCAAAGAGCAGTATCCAATCAGAACAACCTTGCAACCGTAGGCATAGCATTTGTGGGTCAATTGCATCCACTAGAGACGATGATAGCTTGACCAGTATTCGCTCTCAGTCAGTTCCTGGCTACATGGCGCCTACACAAGCTGCCAAAGCAAGAGCACGATTCTCAAACCTTAGTCCTATAGGCTCAGAGAAAACAGTGAAAAAACGTCTTTCCTTCTCGGGATCTCCCAAGACTGTAAGGCGGTTTTCAGGTCCTCCGAAGCTGGAAAGCAATGGGAATAATAAAGATGCTGGTCTTACCTAAGCAGGAGATTTTTTCCAGAGGAATGGATACAACTATATCTGACATTGTTGAGTAGGTGAAAGTCTGGAACAGAGGTGAATTCAGAGAAGATTCTGTTGTGTCTTTGTTTAATAACAATTGTCTTTGATCTGTTTTTGGGTTTTTTTTTTTACTGCTACAAACTTACTTATTTGTTTGATTTTTTTGATTGGTTAACACCTGATTGTTCTTGTAACTTTCTACTGATGAGGAGACAAATATTAATCAAGATTGATGATTTGCAAAGTTAGTTGATTATTACAGCCACAAGAATGTGATTTTTTCACTCCAAGAACAAAAAGAAGAACATATCACATACTAATTGTTATTAAGATCTTAATTGAAAGTTAATAGGTGTTTTTAGCAGATTAAATAATAAAGGGGTTAATATGGAAATAAATAGAAATGAAAGGGCCTGTAAGCCTTTTTGTGATTCTAGGGCTTTCCCTTCATTGGTCGGATCAGACGACGTTTACATATTTTTTCTTCTTCTTCCTCTTCGCATTCTTGAGTGTTTTTTTGTAGGTGAAATTTGAGAAAGAGCGAGAAAATGAGCGGAGCCGGTAAGAAAATCGCGGATGTTGCTTTCAAAGCTTCGAAGACTATAGATTGGGATGGTATGGCTAAGGTCCTTGTCAGCGATGAGGCTCGTAGAGAGTTTTCTAACCTCCGTCGTGCTTTCGACGAGGTTAACACAGAGCTCCAGACCAAGTTTAGTCAGGTTAGGTTCTCTTTCGATTTTCGTTTATCTTGGATCTGATTTTCTCTCATCTCTGTTCATTCGTCTCCGATTTTGTGTCACTGCTGGTGGGTTTTGGAATTTTAGATCTTCATTCATTTCGATTCGACATTAGTAATCTGGATCAGGTTTATCAGACTGTTCTTGTTCCCATAGTTGATCCAGATATATATATTTTGTTAAGATCTGTTTCCTTTAAGACGTATTAATCAGAGAACATTGTGATTGGTTTTTGTTTATTACTCATCTGCAATTGAAAGGTCGAATTTTGTCACCGATGCTGACCATTTTGTTATTGATAGCCATAGTTTTACTTGTGCTCTGATCTTGCTATTCTTATCTTGCCATTATTTCACTAAATTGTCATTTCCAAAGAAATCTTTATTCATGCTCTAATTCTTGTGGAGTGATTTTTTCGTTTTCGTTGATTTATGCAGGAGCCTGAACCCATTGATTGGGATTTCTACAGAAAGGGTATTGGATCTGGCATAGTGGACATGTACAAGGAAGCTTATGACAGTGAGTATTGTTTTTCTGCAAATGTTAATGTTGAAGTGACTTGTGAGCCTATCTTTGGTCTTCAAATTTGGTGCAACTTCTAATTATCATGCGCATCTGCAAATGTTCTTTTCCTTTCAACTAGTATGTGCTAGTTATTGAGTGGGAATCTTGTGCTTGACTTTATGTGGCTCTAAAACCTGACTAAAAAGTGCCGAGAGAGATCTGCTCCATATGGGGGCTGAAAGTGACCTTCTCATAGCTGTTATTTTCCTATTTGGTTGTTGGAATTGTGGAGATATATTAAAAGAGATTATAAGAAACTAAGTTGTGCATCTCTTGTTGCTGTTTCTGGTTTGTTGCAGACGTTGAGATTCCAAAGTTCGTGGATACTGTTACCCCTGAATACAAGCCAAAGTTTGATGCTTTGGTGAGCAAATAGCTTAGAAACTCGATGGGTTTTGTTTGTTTTCTTATAAGTTTCTCTTCTGTGAGGTCTCTTCAAGTTAACTTAGTTGTTTCTTCTGTGTTGTCATGCTATATTTAGTTGGTGGAACTGAAAGAAGCAGAACAGAAATCGCTGAAGGAGTCTGAACGGCTGGAGAAAGAAATTGCTGATGTTCAAGAGATAAGCGTAAGTACCCACAAAAACAAATTCTTGGATTTAGCTGTGTATTTTTGTTAACTCGAGATTCTGATATATGATCATCGTTTCTACGTGTTTGGCGTAATCAGAAAAAGCTCAGCACCATGACTGCAGATGAGTACTTTGAGAAGCACCCAGAACTCAAGAAGAAGTTTGATGACGAAATCCGTAACGACTACTGGGGATACTGATCATGTTTTCTTTATCCTCTCCTCCTGGCTCGAAAAGAAACTCTCTTTCTCTTTTCTGTTACTGTGATTTTGTGAGCCAATCATAACAATAATAAGTACACAATTCACTTAAGCAGTGCTGAGATCTTCATTGGGAGATCCAATGATGATAAAACCCATTTGGTTTTTAGCTCATAAATTGTTTCGTTTCATTCTAAAAGGAACCCTTAATAAGAGTGAAAATATCTCATTCAGTATTTCTATTCTCAAGGAAAGAAGAAATCCCTGACTCGTCATTCAGTATTTTTACATGAAGTGCATAGTTGCAAAGAGAAATCTGAACCAACACTGGTATGCAAATTTGGTTGATAAGTCTGCCGGTTTGTTGTTGGTTTACCTCGAACCGGATGTCAACAAAATTCTGGCTCTAGAAATGCATATCCCAGATGAAGTTCCTCAATACAGGTTTACTTGCTTTGAAGGCCATGGCCAGAATGATGAGGGAAATTAAGTAACGAACATATGAAAATTTGTCCAAGAATTGCTGAAAATTGAGTCATGTTCGACTCCAGGCATAGGGTGAAAATTCTGGTAAGAAACTTCCTATCTTTTGTCAATTGAGTCACTGCTTGTAAAATTACACGAAACCAATATTTGGTTAGCAATGTGCTTAATAGTAAGTAGAAAGACAAATCTTTATTGGTTTAAAGGAATCAAGATCCACGTGCTCTTCTCCTACCCTCTTTGTACCGAAAGTCAGGTTTTGGCCTTTTGCTAATAATTGTGTGTCAAAGAAGATAGAGAGATAAGACCATTTCCTCTTTACAGTAAAACATGTGTATCTGTAAAACGCACGAGCCAGAGAGTGCTTCGTAGGTCATGGTCTCATGTCAATCACGTGTCTCTAAGGCCAAAGAGTGTGCATGTAAATCAATCCAATTTTGGAGGGTATTTTCGTAAAACTCACTCTCCCATTCCCAAACTCTATAAATAGGTGATGATGTTTGGGTGTCTCATCTCCAAGCAAAAACACAACAGAGAGCTTCCCAAAACCTCAACACAAGGTAAGTTGTAACACTTTTCTTTTCATGAGACTTTATAGTCACTTATTGGTTCCAACAAAAAACCAATTCTTCTTTTTTGAGCTTTGATTCTGCAACGTACAGAAACAAGATGGAAATGGGAACCTCATCATCATCAGGCTTGGTCAAGGCCAAATCTGAGACACTAGCAGAAGCTCTCAAGTCTAGTTCACTCGATTTCAGCAACGGTGGCGGCAGCAGCCATGGGAGCAAGGATGATGTGATGGCAAGGACATTATCATCGCCGAGCCACGGTAGCAGCAGCAACAACAACAGAAGGAACACACACATAAGGAAGGCCAAGAGTGCACACCCTGCTCTTGACCTTGGTCGTCTCACTGGTGGTGCTGCTCTTAGCCGAGCCTCTAGTGCTTCCCTTGGACTTTCCTTCTCTTTCACTGGCTTCACCGTGCCACATGAAGAGATCATTGCTTCAGAGAGATGCAGCAACGACGATATCTGTAAGAAAACTATTAAAACACAGCACCAAATTGAGGTTCTTGATGTAAACTTTGGAGTTTATTGGGTTCTTGTTCTTACTATTCTTCTTGTTGCAGTGGAAGACATTGAAGCAGCAACCAGTAGTGTGGTCAAGTTTCAAGCAGAACCAACCTTTCCGATATATCTGAAGGTAACCCATTTCCGCGGATAGATAAATTTATGGGAGAAACATGGGAAATTGATCTTTATGATCCTCTCTATTTGAGCGCAGGCACATGATGGAGATATGTATCTAAATCATCAACACCCAAAAGTCCATAGAAATATATTAGATTTTGCTGCCATTGGTCAGTCCAACTTCAGTAGGTCTGTTGTATCTCAAATGATGTTTTGTGCACAAGAATTCCCCATTTCAAATCGTTACATTTTGAAAAGTAGAATTATCTTCATCTTCATCATTGCATTAAGAAGAGCATCATGAATCTTCCTAGACATTGGAAACCTCTGTTTGCCTTCTTTGTTGGTCTAACTTTGGTGCCCAAAAGTCAAGCTTAGGAGGCTCAACTACAATCAATTTACTGGTTATCGGCAACATGTGAAGCAGAGCTTCACCGCTGGACCAAAAGGGTATGGTTATTATAGGTATTACTCTGCATAAATCATAGAAGAATTTTAAGTCATATTTCTCTAGAAATATATTAGTTTTCTTGCAAATTCAGGCATATATGGGAACTTTTGACTGCAAAATTTACTGACCAAATCAATTCTTATTATGTTCTATGCAGTTCATAGATATCACATACAAGATAACGAACAAAGGAATGGGATCTTCATCAGAAAAGATCATCTTAAGTGGGATTAGTGGCTCAGCATATCCAGGGGAGCTTCTAGCTCTCATTGGACCTTCTGGAAGTGGCAAAACTACACTACTCAATCTTCTTGGTGGCAGATTTAATCAGCAAAACATCGGTGGGTCTGTTAGCTACAACGATAAGCCATATTCTAAGCACTTGAAAACCAGGTTATTAGAAAGATCCTAACTCTAATAACTCTAATATGCGTATATAAGCGTACAAATTAACATAGGAAAACATCATGGCAGGATTGGATTTGTGACTCAAGATGATGTTCTGTTCCCTCACTTGACAGTAAAAGAGACACTAACCTACACAGCTCTTTTACGCCTTCCTAAAACCCTCACAAAGCAGCAGAAGGAGCAAAGAGCTGTTGGTGTTATACAAGAGCTTGGATTGGAAAGGTACATTATCAACTTAAGTAAAGATAAGTCATAAGAATGGAACTAATTAGAAGATTGTGACTATTATTGTAATAGGTGCCAAGACACAATGATTGGAGGGTCATTCGTCCGTGGTGTCTCAGGTGGTGAGAGGAAAAGGGTTTGTATTGGGAATGAGATTATGACTAATCCTTCACTTCTTTTTCTTGATGAACCCACCTCTAGTTTGGATTCTACTACTGCTCTAAAGATTGTTCAAATGCTACAAAGTATAGCAAAGGTAAGACATCCACTCTTTTACCGCTCCAAATCCTATGGATTTGACCATATCCAAGTTCTTACTTGTTGGCATGCAGGCAGGGAAAACTGTCGTAACAACAATCCACCAACCGTCAAGTAGGCTCTTTCATAGATTTGACAAGCTGGTTGTGCTCAGCAGAGGAAGCTTGATTTACTTTGGGAAAGCATCAGAAGCAATGTCTTATTTCTCTTCCATAGGATGTTCTCCTCTACTCGCCATGAACCCCGCAGAGTTCTTGCTGGACTTAGCTAATGGAAACACGAGCGATATCTCCGTACCATTAGCTCTTAAAGAGAAAGTAAAGATGAGAAACTCTTGCGGCGAGATAAGATCTTCGAAGCCAACTCCTACAGTTGTATATGAGGTGAGACAAGGATGAGATACCTTTACATATATCAAGATAATTCTCAACTACAACTATTTAATAAATGTTAAACTGTGATGTTGTTGCGGAAACACAAGTATCTTGAGGAAGCTTACAAGACACAGCTTGAAGTCGCGGAAAAGAAGAAACTAATGGAACCAGTCTCTCTTGACGAAGAAGTTAAATTGATGATAACTTGTCCCAAGCGAGAATGGGGATTAAGCTGGTGGGAACAATATTGCATACTTTCCTTGCGAGGTTTCAAAGAACGGAGGCATGACTATTTCAGCTGGTTAAGAGTCACTCAAGTTCTCTCCACTGCCATCATCTTAGGTTTACTCTGGTGGCAATCAGACATTCAACATCCCAAAGGCCTACAAGATCAGGTATGAAAACATGTTTATGGTCTTAGAAATTACTTTGTAGTTTAGTCTCTTACTTTGAAAATGGAACACTCTCTTTATCTCAGGTAGGGCTACTCTTCTTCATTGCTGTTTTCTGGGGGTTTTTTCCGGTATTCACGGCGATATTTACATTTCCTCAAGAGAGAGCAATGCTGATCAAGGAAAGAGAGTCAAATATGTATAGATTAAGTGCATATTTTGTGGCTAGAACCACAAGCGACCTGCCGCTTGACTTGATATTACCTGTGCTTTTCCTAGTAGTTGTATATTTTATGGCTGGATTGAGATTAAGAGCTGAATCCTTTTTCCTAAGTGTGCTCACTGTCTTCCTCTGCATCGTTGCAGCTCAGGTACGCACATAAAAAAGAGTTTCTCATTGTGAAACCAAAGGATATGTCAAACAAAAGATGCTAACTACTAATCAATGATGAAAAATGTTGTTTTTTAGGGACTTGGATTAGCAATAGGAGCGAGTTTAATGGACTTGAAGAAGGCCACAACTTTAGCATCAGTAACTGTGATGACTTTCATGCTCGCTGGTGGCTACTTCGTGAAGGTAAAAATATACAGCTTCCAAGTCAAATTCAAGATCTTTCTAATGATTTCAATACTATTAACATTGTGCTTACCTACCTTTAACCCATATTCAAACATATTCTAAAGTACTTTTACTTACAATGAGATGTTCTAGAGATGTTTGCCTCTAATTAAGATCCATATGCAAGCAAGGCCTTTTCATCCTACATGGAGAAGTTTTGCAACTCTATCTAATGCATTGATTGACACACTTTTTTCTGTTTGCAGAAAGTTCCGATTTTTATTGCTTGGATACGTTTCATGTCATTCAACTACCACACATACAAGCTCCTTGTGAAGGTACAATATGAAGAAATAATGCAAAACGTAAATGGAGAGGAAATTGAGAGTGGGCTTAAGGAAGTGAGTGCTCTCGTTGCTATGATTATTGGTTACCGTCTCTTAGCTTACCTTTCTCTTCGAAGGATGAAGCTCCAATCTCCAACTTAAGTTTAGATACAAAAAGGCATTTAATTTCTCCAATTGCTTTGTCATGCTATCCACTTAATTTGGAATGTCTAAGAAAAAAGGAAAACATAAACTTAGTATATTTAGATTTCCAAATACATGATGCTCTCGATATCATCCCAAAAAGTTGAGATCCACCAATTGGTTTTAAAGCTACCAAATATCATCCCAATCCTGTCACGTAATGGCCTGATTTCGATCCTTTGTGCTATCTCATTCCTCTCCAAATCATAAATGAAAAAGTGTGCGGGTAGATTCCCCGTGCGAACTACCTTTGCCAACCAAACCTTACCACTGCAGCTAGTGCCACCCATCCTCACCTCATCTCCGGGGACGACATTCATCTGAGAAATAGGCAAAACAAAAGTCTTCTTGTTCGACCATTGACTCTTGTCAGCATCTTCAAGAACCCAAACATCAACAGCACCACCTCTCGAAATACCTAAACATTTGAAAACAGCTATTTTGCCTTTGTAGTTCATGAGATAGGTCCAAGACAAATTCATGGCTAGACGCACATTGGGTAATTCAATCAAATTGAACACTTGAGAACTCAAGTCAAAACTCATAAGCACCTGAATAGAACTAATTGGACCAGTCCAAGCTAGATAATACAAAACACCGTTAATGGTCACCCCTGGCGGGTGAGGACAGTGAGGAATGTGGCATTGAATCTTTCTCCATGAGGCTCCAGCTCCAAGTACCAACACTTGATGTTCTGACCTCATTCTCATTTCATTAGTTACCTCCCAAACCACGCTAAGCACTTTGTATTCATCATGAACTGGATCGTGTCCAAAATAGTGCCTCTTCCCGATGGATCTCATTACGGGCAATTCCACAACCTGCCTCGTGCTGAGGTTACAAATTCGCACTCTATCCTCAGATGCGAAACACACCAAGCCACGAACAGCGCTCACGAAGTCGCCTCCCATTCCCGGCATGGTCAGATCTTGGTCGATTACAGAGACATATGTGTCCGAGTTATCATGAGACGATGATGTCAGCAACGTATACTTGATCTGTTTTTCGTCATCCACTTTATACGCGAAGAGACGTCGATGTGATGAGGATGATTTAAGGAACAGGTTGGTCAAGTATCGAGAAGAGATAAGGGAAAGCCAGATCTTTGACACGCACTTGAATCTCATCAGAGATTTCGCCGGCAATCTCATCAGAATCTCGACCAACAGTTCTTCGGAGATCTCCGGTAAGATCATCTCCTTCGTTTTCTTTTTCCCCGCGGCAAGAGATAAAGACGATCCCATTGTTTGTTCACAGGTTCTGTGTTTCCAAAGGGACGAGGATCGTAATCTCATCTGCCCTCTACCTAATAATTTAATCTTCTAAAATGTCCCTCTTTTAAAAAAGAATTTTTTTTAATTTTTATTTAATTCAAAACGACTAAAGAGCAATCCATCCTTAATAAATCTGAAATATTACACTAATCAACTTTAGATCCTAACCCAAACCCGGATCCAATGAAAAAAATCCAAAAATATGTTAAAAAAAAATAAAACTTTTTTTCTTCTCTTCTTCAATCTAAAAAAACCACAACAAGCTTGTAATCCTCGTTGCTCTGTTTTTTTCGGATCCATTTTTTTCTTTTGACGAGAAAAAGAACCGAAGAAGAAAAGAAGAAGAAAACAAGCTTGCTCTTCGTGAAGGGGATAGTTAAAAAAGATCCCTTCTAGAATACCCTAGGTGTAAGTGAGTGCTGAATTATAATAAATAATTTAGTTTTCATTTTTTTTTCAAATCAAAACAAGATAAAAGACATTCATAACCTTCAAGAATTGACATATTTACGGGATCCAACCAGACCGAAATCGGGTCAACCCGCCCAAACCCACATAAATTGGATGTAACCCATAACCTAGATCTAGAATGACCGAATCGACTCTAACACTTAGGTTTTTTCGATTTTTCTTTCTCTTTTTCCCTTCTCTTGGGTACGAAAGGGTCTACTGGTTCTCTGGTTGTTCTCGAAATTGAAAGAAAATCTGGGTTTTTTTAGGTCCGAGAGTATTGTTTAGGGTTTACAGTGGACGGTTTTGGAATCACAAGAAATGTTTCGTACAAAGAGTTCAGTTAGACGAACTTCGGTAATTGATGGCGATGCAAGCACTATCCTTGTCGGGTCAAGAGGAGAAGAGAGCAATCGAGCAGAGGAGAGGAATCGAGAAGAAGAGAGCAATAGAGAAGAAGAGAGTGGTGCAGACAATTGGGACAATTCTTCAGACAATGAGGCTATGGATTCACAGACAACGGTATGTAGACTCAAAGTGTGTATGTGCAAAAAGTACTAGTAAAAGTCCAAAAGTATGTAGATTGAAACTGTGTTTCTGGATTGCAGGAATCAGAGGAGGATGCAGAAGAAGCAGAAGAGGAAATCGAACCATTGCAACCTTTGAGGATGTTCTTTAACCCTACTGAGTATACCAAGTCATGTAAGATTGCAACTAGGTGTTACGTAAAGAAGGTGGTTGATACCTTAAATCTATTAGACCAGAACCAGAAGAAGTGTTGAAGACAAAGGTTCACAACGAAGAAGAAGCAGAGCACCTTCACGATGAAGCAGAGCAACAAAAACAGAGCTTGGGCCTATTACTAAAATCAGAACAGAAGCCCAATAATTCAGGTCCAGCTACAGCTCCTCTCTCCTTCACACCAAAAGCTTGTGTTGTACGGATGGTGACGAGAGGAGAGAGGGAGAAGAAGACAAATCCCAAAGGGATCCTTCTGCGAAATTCCTTTGAAGCTTTAGGACCCTTGGATCACGATGAATCATCTAACAGATGTAGAGTCACAATTGTATAGACAAGGCCTATATAAAAGACCTCATATCAAAGCTGTAAAGGTTAAGGAAAAACCCTAATAGAAAATAAGAAAGTTTTCTCTTTTTTCGCTTCCCTTTTGTTTTCTCATGGTATCAGAGCTTCCAAAACCCTAACAGGTCTTCAATGGAAGTAAATCTAGATCCATACCCGTTTCCGTCTGGTGTTCATGTCACAAGCTCTGTCACTCTCAAGCTTAATGACAGGAACTACTTGATGTGGAAAACCCAGTTTGAGTCTCTTCTTAGCAGTCAAAAGCTTCTTGGTTTTGTAAATGGTCGTCAACTTCGTCCTCCTACAACAGTGGAAGTTCGAAATGGAGAAACTGTTGAGATTATCACCAACCCGAAGTACGAAGAGTGGTATTGCACTGATCAGCTTGTTCGTTCATGGCTCTTGGGAACTCTCAGTGAAGAGGTACTTGGTTATGTCTTTACTCTGTCTTGTTCTTATGAAATCTGGACTGCACTGGCTGAAAACTTCAACAAGAGCTCTGCAGCTCGTGTCTTTGAGCTTCGTCGCATTTTTCAAAGTCTCTCAAAATCTGGAAAGTCCTTTAATGAGTATTGTCGTGAGTTTAGGGCAGTATGTGACCAACTAAGTTCGATTGGTCAGTCTGTTGATGAGTCTATGAAAATCTTCACCTTTCTAAATGGTCTTGACAAAGAATATGATCCCATTGTTACCGTTGTTGAGGATTCTCTGTCTCGTTTTCCTGCTCCAACCTTCAATGATGCAGTCTCTACCGTTGGTAACTTTGATAAGCGACTTCAGACTCGAGAAGCAGCTTCCTCTGTCACTCCGCATTTGGCATTTCAAATAGAACAAATGAATGTCCCTAGCAACAACACTTACAGAGGCAGAGGAGGCTACACTCGCTTTGGCAACGCTCGTGGTAGAAGAGGATACTCTTCACGAGGCAGGGGCTTTCATCAGCATGTTTCTCAAACCAACAATGTGTCAGGCTCCAATTATCAGCGCCCTATGTGTCAAATCTGTGGAAGAATGGGACACACTGCCTTAAAATGTTGGAATCGTTTTGATAATTCCTATCAAAGTGATGATCTTCCTCAAGCTTTGACGGCTCTGCAAATCTCAGATTCCTCTGGCCGTGAGTGGTATCCTGATTCTGGAGCCTCTGCTCATTTTGTTGACTCTCCTGCAACTCTTCAAGATTCCAAGCCTTACAATGGACCTGAAACAGTCATGGTTGGAAATGGATCATTCCTTCCAATCACTCATGTTGGATCCACTGTTATTTCCTCTTCCTCAGGTAGCTTACCCCTCAATGATGTATTAGTATATCCATCTATTAAGAAGTCATTACTGTCTGTTTCAAAATTGTGTGAAGATTACCCTTGTGGTGTATTTTTTGATGCTTCTAAGGTGTGCATTCTCGACCTGGAAACCCAGAGAGTGCTCACAAAGGGACCACGACGTAATGGCCTATATGTTCTGGAGAATGAAAACTATGTGACGTTCTACTCAAATAGACAAAGAGCTACTGATGACTTCACTTGGCATCATCGGCTTGGTCATGCAAGTTTCTCAGTTCTTCAGCGTCTTCAAAGCAGCAATGCTATATCTATCAATACTCGTAGCAAGAATTCTGTTTGTGAATCATGCCAAATGGGCAAAAGTTTAAGTCTTCTTTTTTCTATCTCTACTTCTACTACATGTGAGCCTCTTGAACGTATTCATTGTGATTTATGGGGGGCTTCTCATGTTGCTTCTGTACCAGGATTCAAGTATTATGCAGTCTTTGTGGATAATTTTTCTCGGTTCAGTTGGTTTTACCCTCTGCGATTCAAGTCTGATTTTTGTGAAGTGTTTATGCAATTTCAAAGGCTTGTTGAAAAACAATTTGACAAGAAGATTAAAGTGTTTCAAATTGATGGTGGTGGTGAGTTTATCAGTAACAAATTTACAAGTCACTTGTCACTGTGCGGCATTAAACATCTAATTTCATGTCCTTATACACCGGAGCAAAATGGACTAGCGGAAAGGAACCACCGGCATCTGATAGAACTCAGCCTCTCAATGATGTTTAACAGCCGTGTTCCACTTCACTACTGGGTAGAGGCCTTCTTTACTGCTAACTACATTATCAACATACTTCCGTCTGCAGCAATGGAGTCCAAAACTCCTTACGAAGTGCTGTTTCATCACAAGCCTGATTACTCTGCTCTTCGTGTGTTTGGCAGTGCATGTTACCCTTGTCTTCGTCCTTATGTTGCTCACAAGTTTGAACCTCGGTCTCTTCAATGTGTGTTCTTGGGATACAATGCAAATTACAAAGGTTACAGGTGTCTTTACCCTCCCACAGGTCGTATATATATAACTCGTCATGCTGTCTTTGATGAGCAATGTTTCCCCTTTGGTTCAAATTTTCAGAAGTTGGTTCCAGCTTATGCCTGTACAATCCTTTACGCTTGGCAAGCAGCCTATCAACATCACTCAGAGACACCGCCTCCTTCTCCTTATGCTAATCTTCTCCCTACGGTCCCAGTCACCACTCCAAACTCTTCTAATACACCTGCAATACAGTCTGATACTGATCAGGCTGCTATAACACAGGCTGAACCTGCAACCTCGGCTCTGCATGAACTTGCTGCTACTGAGTCCACTTCTGAGTCTCAGTCTGCTACTGATCAGGCTGCTTCCACGGTTGCAGAAGTTCCAAATGCTCACACAATGGTCACAAGAGGCAAAGCTGGTATTAGAAAGCTGAATCCTCACTATGCTCTTATAGCCAGCAAACATACACCTCCTGAACCAAAAACAATTGCAGCAGCACTTAATGATACATATTGGACTGATGCAATGACTGATGAAATGGATTGTATGCACATCACAAACTCTTCTAATACACCTGCAATACAGTCTGATACTGATCAGGCTGCTATAACACAGGCTGAACCTGCAACCTCGGCTCTGCATGAACTTGCTGCTACTGAGTCCACTTCTGAGTCTCAGTCTGCTACTGATCAGGCTGCTTCCACGGTTGCAGAAGTTCCAAATGCTCACACAATGGTCACAAGAGGCAAAGCTGGTATTAGAAAGCTGAATCCTCACTATGCTCTTATAGCCAGCAAACATACACCTCCTGAACCAAAAACAATTGCAGCAGCACTTAATGATACATATTGGACTGATGCAATGACTGATGAAATGGATTGTATGCACATCACAAAGACATTCAGTTTGGTTCCCCCAACTCCTGCTATGAACATTCTTGGAAGCAAGTGGGTGTTTCGGACTAAGTTAAAAGCTGATGGATCTCTGGATAAACTCAAAGCTAGGTTGGTTGCAAAAGGCTATGATCAAGAGGAAGGTGTTGATTTCTTAGAGACATTCAGTCCTGTAGTCCGCACAGCTACAATTCCTTCATGGGGATTTAAAGGAAGAAGTGTTCATGTCTCAGCCTCCTGGTTTTGAGGATCCCAAACATCCATCCTATGTCTGCAAATTGCACAAAGCCATCTATGGATTAAAACAGGCTCCGAGAGCATGGTATGACAGATTTAGCAACTTTCTACTTGAGTTTGGCTTCACCTGCTGCAAACATGATCCGTCTCTCTTTGTATATCATCAAAATAGAAAAACACTTGTGCTCCTTTTGTATGTTGACGACATTGTGCTCACTGGTAATGACTCTTCATTTATGCAATCTCTGCTTGATGTTCTCAATACATAATTCCGGATGACAGACTTGGGAAAAATCCATTACTTTCTCGGAATACAAGTCCAAGATTATGATGGTGGTCTCTTTTTAAGTCAAAACAAATATGCAGAGGATATTCTTCATCAAGCAAATATGTCAACCTGCAATTCTGTGTCTACACCACTTCCATCACGGTTATACACCACAAGCTGCACTGAAGCTTCCTCTTATCCTACTTACTATCGTAGCCTGGCTGGAAAGTTACAATATCTCACAATAACTCGACCGGACATTCAGTTTGCGGTGAATTTCGTCTGTCAGAGAATGCATGCTCCGACTGTCTATGACTTCACTCTGCTCAAATGAATCTTAAGGTATCTGCGAGGTACCACTGCTCTTGGAATTCACTTACATCGAACCGATGATCTCTCTATAATCGCATACAGTGATAGCGATTGGGCCGGTTGTAAAGAGACGCGACGTTCAACAACAGGGTTCTGCACATTTCTTGGTTTCGGTATTGTTTCCTGGTCTGCCAAACGTCAAAGGTCAGTTTCTCGATCATCGACTGAAGCCGAATACAGAGCTCTAGCTAATACAGCAGCTGAATTGCCTGGATATCATTTATTCTTCGTGACCTGGGCATCCCTCAACCGCAACCTGCTATTCTCCACTGTGACAATTTATCGGCTGTGCATCTCAGTACGAATCCTGCTTTTCACAACAGGTCAAAGCACTTCGAATCAGACTATCACTATATCAGAGAGAGAGTTACCCTTGGCGCCATTGAAACTCGACATGTTCCCGCTGCCTTGCAAATTGCCGACATCTTCACAAAATCGTTGCCTCGAAATTCCTTTATACTCTTGCGAAACAAACTTGGTGTTGGCTTTCCGCCCACCACCAGTTTGAGAGGGGGTATTAGACCAGAACCAGAAGAAGTGTTGAAGACAAAGGTTCACAACGAAGAAGAAGCAGAGCACCTTCACGATGAAGCAGAGCAACAAAAACAGAGCTTGGGCCTATTACTAAAATCAGAACATAAGCCCAATAATTCAGGCCCAGCTACAGCTCCTCTCTCCTTCACACCAAAAGCTTGTGTTGTACGGATGGTGACGAGAGGAGAGAAGGAGAAGAAGACAAATCCCAAAGGGATCCTTCTGCGAAATTCCTTTGAAGCTTTAGGACCCTTGGATCACGATGAATCATCTAACAGATGTAGAGTTACAATTGTATAGACAAGGCCTATATAAAAGACCTCATATCAAAGCTGTAAAGGTTAAGGAAAAACCCTAATAGAAAAGAAGAAAGTTTTCTCCTTTCTCGCCTCCCTTTTGTTTTCTCAAAATCATCTACTTACACGACATGAGAAGAGATGGTTTGAAGATCACCCTCAATTTAAGCACTTCTTCCACATGTTTAAGGATCCAAACCATAAGGTAATGGGTATGTGGATGTTAATTCTTCGCACTGCTTGTACATATAAGGGTAGGGAATGTTGGTTTGTCGTTAATGGAGTTCATCTGAGAGAGAGGCAAAACAAAAGTCTTCTTGTTCGACCATTGACTCTTCTCGGCGTTTTCAACAACCCAAACATCCACAATACCTTCTCTTGAAACACTATCATAATCAAGAAAAGCTACTTTTCCTTTGTAGTTCATGAGACTGACGCAAGAAAAGTTGATGTTAACTTTGTCGGGTAATTTAATCACATTGAACTCTTCAGAACTCAATTCAAAACTCATAAGCACACTTCTAGGACTAAATGCATCAGTGTAAGCTTGATAATACAGAACACCGTTAATGGTCATCCCTTGCGGGTGAGAAAAGTGAGGAATGTGGCATTGAATCTTTCTCCATGAGACTCCAGCGCCAAGTACCAACACTTGATGTTCTGACCTCATTCTGTCTTCCTTGTTGAACTCCCAAACCAGGCTAAGCACTTTGTATTCATCATGAACAGGATCGTGTCCAAAATAGTTCCACTCCTTGTTTTCCTATGTCGCTTTAGATCTCGTTACCGGGGGCAATTCCACAAACTGTCTCGTGTAGGGGTTACAAATTCTCACTTTTTCAAAAGATCTGAAACACATCAACCCAAGAACAGCGCTCACGAAGTAGCCTCCCATTCCCGGCAAGAACAGATCGTTGTCGCTTAAAGAAACGGATGTGTCCGAGTGATCATGCAGGGCCGATAATGCGAGCAACGTATACTTGCTCTCTTCGTCGCCCACAAAATACGCGAACAAACGATGACGTGATGAGGAAGATTTAAGGAAAAGGTTAGTCAAGTATCGAGAGGAGATCAGGGAAAGCCATAGCTTTGAGACGCACTTTAATCTCATCAGAGATTTCGCCGGCAGTCTCATCAGAATCTCGATCAACAGTTCCTCGGAGATCTCCGGTGAGGCCACGGTCAAACTCATCTCCATCGTTTTTTCTTTTACGATCAAAGACAAATCCCTAGCTTGACTTGTACGTAGACTATCAAAATCTGTATTCCTTGAGCCATTAGGGTTTTTTTGTTCGGTTTGGTTTCGACTTCTTCAAATTTTGGAAACCAGGACCAAACTAGAACCAACCTGATTTTGGTTCGGGTTTTGTTTGGTTTGGATAAAAGTTTAATAAAAATTAAAATTTATTAATCGTAAATTAATATCATATATTTTAGTATATTTAATTTTTTTAAAAATATTTAACTGGATATATTAATCGTGATTGTAGGGCCATTCGTAAAGTATCCGCTTCAGATGTCATGAACGTGAGAATTGTATTAGTTACACTTGTAGAAAGTTCCAATTTTCATTGCTTGGATACGTTCCTCAGAAAATAGCTGATTCATATCTCTACTGTCGTACACGGTTCGATTATAGTTTTGTATGCGAGATTTGTGTAAATACATACATGTACCTCAATCCAGTAGCGGACCCAGGAATTTTTTTAACCTAGGTCAATAATACATTAAAAACAAAAATTATATCAAGCTGTAATAGGGGAGACTCAAACCAGAGTTATGGTGGGTCAATAACCAAGTTGCTACCAATTATACTACAGAATTTTATGAGATTTACATGTATTAAATTTTATTTAAAGAGTTTACCCAGGTCAGGTGACCCACCATTGTCTTTACTGGATCCGCCACTGCCTCAATCAAATTCAAATTTTATACCTAATCATATGTATTTTGGGTTAACATATTTTGAGTGATTTCTGTTAGTCAATACGTTAGTAATTTCATACATGGATGCTGAGTCACTAAGAAAACAAATATATATATATGGAAAACGGGATATCCGTGCCAGAACTCAATGTATATGTTATCATAACGATTTGAACTATAAATGTGTGTTTAAAATACTCATACCAAACGAAGTCGTTTTAGTCTGTTTGTATCAGAAAAGAATGAAACTTTTGGTTAAAATTAAAAAGTTATAAAAATTAAAATTTGGATTTCGAAGGATAACAAATCTTTCATCAACAAAACCCTAACTTAGAATCATTAGTTTTGTCCACTCCATGAATCAAGATATCAATTGACTCTCAGTATGATATTGATTTGATTCTTATAGCCAATAGGGGTGAAATTATTATCCGGAATCCGAGATCTATTTCTATTCGCTCCGTAAATTAGGATATCCGGGGCGTCCGGATCCGGATCCGAATAGTAAAATATTGGATCCGTGAAAAGAGGATCCAGATCTGGATAGTAAAATTTCAAGATCCGGATCCGGACGCATTAAATTTATTAAAAACATATTTTTAACATATATTAAGTTATTTATATATATATATATATATATTGATTTTAGTTTTTTCTAAAATATCATATTTTTTGATAAATATTATTCTAATTTTTTTTAAATAATTTTTTAATATTTTATTTTGGTTATTTTAGCTATTTAATTATTATTTTCGGATCCGGATCTGGATCCGGATATCTGCAGATATCCTGGTTTTTGGCTGGATACTTGAAGTCCGAATATCCGGAAGCTACATATCCAGATTCGGATAGTTTTGTCACGGAGATTGTTCTAGATTCGGATCCGAATACCCTAAAATTCCAAGATATTCGAATCCATCTCACCTCTAATAACCAATGAAATTAGAAGTAGAAAAACGAAAAAAAATAGAAAATTGGTTTTCTCGATTATTGTATAGACACACATTCACACGGAAAAACACATACGAAAGAGGACAAGAGAGAGTAGGACTTTCCCTTTTCGAAAGTCTAATTTTTTTTTTTAACTTTTGGCATATTAATTATTATGAGAATAATTATATGGATGATTTTACAACGGACAATTTTAATTTTGACATGTGGGATCACGTAGTCCCAGCCCAATGTAAATTGGGTTCCTTGGGCAAAGAAAAAAAGCCTATAAGAGAATATAAGTTTAAAATATTGGACCATTTTTTGATATTTTTTTAAAATTATGGGTCCATTTTCGAATTATTTTATGATTTTTTTGAAAAAAAATAGACCTGTATTCGGGCTATCCCTGATTTTTTTTTTAACTGGCTCCTGACAAAAATATATATTTTGGGTCCCTTTTAACTATTTTTTTTCAAAAAATGGATATGGGCCCTGGGACATTGCACCTCTACTACCCATTTGGATCGGGCATGGGACCACGACGAACATGCTGAACCACGACGAACGGCTCTACTTGCACCATGCTGGAAATCTCCTGTAATTTTTACCCATATTAATGAACCTTAATCAAATTACTGGACTAATTAAGGGGGCTTCCACTTGAAAGTTTGATTTTTTTTTTTTTTTTTTTTTTATTCTGACTTTAGTTCTTCATCGCTTGGATATTGAATATATTTTAATGACGGAAATAGATATGGTATTGAGAAGAAAACAAATTAAGGTGACTTAAAATATGAAAAAGAAAATTCAGAATTTTCTCAAATATATATGATGTGGTATTTCAATCCATTCATTTTTAATAATAAAATATTTTTCAAATCACTTGAAATTATTTTTGATAAAATTTATTCACGAAATCCTTAATTTTCAAGAAGATGAGATTTTAAAGAATTTTTATAAATGACTAATCCAATAATCTTGGATTTCGAATAAGTTTTACAAATGCTAGATCCAATCATATGGCATTTGTGGAAGCCCTTTTGGCCTAGTGATTGATCAAGGGTTCATTAATATTTTTACACCAAAAGGTCTGAGGTTCGAATCTCAGAAAATACGATTTATTATCATTTATGCAGATTAACGGAGACAAGCTTACAAGAGTTCTTCAGCGTGGTGCAAGTGGAATCGTCTGGCGTGGATCCTCGTAAAGCGGTAGAATTGTCTGTTGTAGAATCGTCGATGTAACTTTTCATGTATACTTCTTTTTATGTATCTTTCTCACTATATGGCGCATATATGCTTATGTAATAATTTGTTTTCCGAAACTTCTGTATATTGACGTTGTAAACTCGATTTGAAATCAATGAAAATGTAGTCAGAACAAAAAAAAAATCCTTTAATTTTTTGTTTTTTTTAAACTAAAACATCAATTATTATCCATCTAAATACAATTCAACCAATATATAACAAAATAATATGTAGGGGGTGTTATTCAATGATGGATTTTAATAGAGTTTAAATCTAAGCAAAATCCATTGCTATTCAATCAATGATTCTAAATCATACTTTAAAATCTGGTGTTATTGGATATGGTATTTGTAAATCATGTCTTAAAGATTTTAAAATCTGGTGTTATTCAATAAAAGATTTTATGATGAATTTTAATAAAGTTTAAATCTAAGCAAAATCCATTGCTATTCAATCAATGATTCTAAATCATACTTTAAAATCTGGTGTTATTGTATATGGTATTTGTAAATCATGTTTTAAAGATTTTAAAATCTGGTGTTATTCAATAAAAAATTTTAAATCCATCATTAAAATTCAGTGTTATTCAACATTAAAAGATTCTGGAAATCTTTGTTTTTTAATGGATTTGAAATGACTGTTTAATGAACAAATGATTAGAAACAAAATCGAAGGTATACTGCAGAGATTTTAGAATCCACACACATAGACTTCATCCAAAATTAAAATTTTGAAGATTTTAAAACTGATGGAATTGACTTTAAATCATTAATTCAATAACACCCCCGTAGAATTCAAATAGTCAAAAACATTAAAAAATTAATTAATTTTACAAAGAATAGCGAAAAATCACTTAATTTAGAACAAAATTTTTCTCCGAAAATATCATTTAAAGAAAAAAAACAAAGGGAGTATATTTACTTAAAATGTTTTGTATTTATCCACTATATATATAATAACTTCGCAACAGAAAAGGAAAAAACCATATTTATCCTTTTACACTCGTATATTATTTTTTTTCCACTTATCCTACTCTTTTAAATTCATTCACATAATATAATGTTTTGTATTTATCCCCTACTTTTTTCAATAAAAAATAAATGGTTAAAATTAAGTGAAAATGACTAACAAAACATTACTATTTAAAACTGTTCAATTAATATCTAGATTTTTTTAGAAATCGTTTTATTCCTCTAATAACATAAAACTTTATAAATAAATACCAATTTTTAAAAAAATAAAAATATTCGTTTACAATCTTATATGTTAGTTCCATCAAATGGTCAAAATGCTATTTTTATAATCCGTTAACGGAGAATGATGTGGCATATCAATTGGTGGAATTGAATAAAACCGATATGTTTCATTTAACTGAATCCATCATAAACCACGACGATTTAAAATTAAGTATTTTGGTGATATATCAAGAGAAAAATGTCGTTGTCTTCTTGTCTCAATTCGATTTTAGAAATTAAAAAAAAACCTAAGTATAGACAATAAAGGCATGTAATAGAGAAAAAGTGTTCACGTCGAGGATGATAGAATGTTCCACATGACAAATACTTATTAAGTTTCCAAACTTACGAGAATCAGAATAACAATACACATTCCAATGAAAGCGCATAAAATTGCGATAAAGAGGGTGGTTAGATTTATATTTCATGGGTTGTTTCTTCCATATTCCATACTCAAAGATATTCAAACGCAGATGTTCAATATCCTTCTCCAACTCTCTATATCTAGCATATATGTCCTCACTGTCACATTTGTTCGAATCCCAAAATTGGTACAACGTGATATTTTTTCATGTTAATCCAACATATTTTCGTCATAACTTGACGTTTAGACGGAAAAATTGCTCTGGTTTAGATCAAATTTTTAAAAAATGTTTTTAATGTTTTTCGTCAAAAATCGATTTGAGTAGATGATAAAGAGACGATTTATCATATGTTATTTTTTATTTGGTTAATTTTAAGTTTTCATAGTTTGATTCAGTTATGTGAAACATATCAATTTTATTCAATTCCGTCAATTGCACGTTGTTTTACCCTCCACTAATAAATTTAAAAAAAATATATTTTTTGACTATTTGGCACAAATATTTATTTGTAGAATTTTTTTTATTTTAGAAGAATAAAACAATTTAAAAAAAAAATTAGAAATTAAATAAATATTTTTAAAAAAAAATCAGTCATTTTCTATTGGGGATAAATACAACGTTGTTAGATAATTAAATTCCTAGTTAGATAAGGTTTGAGTTTCCTGTATTATAGGAACTTTGTGTATATCTTAACCCAAATCCTACATTTTCCCTTAACACAAAAAACCCAAAGTTTCAATCTTTGTTGAGTTAATTTGTGAGATAACCAAACTAACCAAAACCCCTGGATCTAAAGGATAGAATTTTGCCATTAAAAAATTTTGGTTAGTTTACAAATTATGATTTTTTTCTCTAATCATTCAACCAAATAACCCATCTTTGTTCCATTAAAAGAAAAAAAGAAAAATAAAATAAGTTTGGGAGGTGAAAAGACTAACAACCTCTATTGCAAATGCTCTGAAACTAACCAGAAACGAACAACAGAGAGAAACAAATATTCTTTGACTCTTTTTAATGCTCGAAAGATCCTGACCGTTAGATCCTTTGCTTTATGGGTGGATGGGGTAAGCATTAACTACGTGGTCCTTTTCACATTCTCTGTAACTCCAACACGCAGATTAGTGTGTGTATGTGTGTGATATTCTTTCTTCTTCTCGAGAAAAAACAAAAAAAAAAAAACTTTTTCTTCTTCCCTCAACTTGCACAAGAAGAAGAAGAAGCGACGACATATACAAGGTTTCTCCTTTTATCCTTCTTTGTTCATTTGTTCTTCTTTCTTACCTTTTGATTTGGTTTTCATTCTCTGTCTCTTTGGTCGGTTTTCATGGAGAAATGTGGTAAATGCGTTGCTTTTTATATGTTTTTTTATGGCTTTTTCTTGGACTTCGAAACTTATGTTGATGGGGAATTTTATGTTGTTTGATGCTTGAAATTGGTAACAAAGTCGATTTTATTTGGTATGTTAGTGAACTGGGTTTAAAATCTTGTACTGCTCGTTATATACTTGTTCTTGCTCTTATCTACCAAATGTTGTGAATGTAAAGAACAAAACCCATATGCCAAAATCTCTAACTATATTGAAACCGTTTAATCTCAATTTAACAAGAATAGAATAGTGAATCTATTCAATATAAATTTTGTCTCTATTCATCAATGAATGTGTCTCTATGATCAAATTACAGGACATTATTATATGGTAATCATGGAGCGTCTGAAATCTCCTCCTCCTCTCATGATCGTCTCGGACCTTGATCATACCATGGTAGGATCTCATTCTTCTGTAACTCTCTCTCTCTCTCTCTCTGTATACATTTTCAGCAAACAAAAAGGTTTCTTGATGTGTGTCATTCATTTTGCAGGTTGATCATCAAGATTCTGAGAACCTCTCTCTTCTCAGGTTCAATTCATTGTGGGAATACGCTTATCGCCGTGACTCTCTTCTTGTCTTCTCAACCGCAAGATCACCAATTCTTTACAAAGAATTGAGAAAAGAGAAACCTTTGTTGACCCCTGATATCATCATTACGTCGATTGGAACCGAGATTGCATTTGGTAACTCCATGGTTCCTGATCATGCTTGGGTTGAAACCTTGAACAGCGATAAATGGAACCGGGAAATAGTCTTGGAAGAAACCAGAAAGTTCCCTGAGTTAACTCTTCAGTCGAAAACCGAGCAGAGGCTACACAAGGTCAGCTTTTACATTGATGAAGGTAAAGGTGAGGCAGTGACCAAGGAACTATCACAATTGCTGGAGAAACGTGGTGTTAAGTGTTTACTTATCTTTTTATGCTTTCTTTGTGTGGGATCTTTGTTACTTGAACCAAATTGTTTATGGATGATTGGCATTTTGTTTGTTTTTTCAGTTGGATGTCAAGATAATTCTCAGTTGGGGAAAGAATTTGGATGTTATACCACGAGGTGCGGGAAAAGGAGAGGCCCTCGAGTATCTTCTCAAGAAACTGAAGGCTGAAGGAATATTCCCGGCCAATACTCTTGCTTGCGGTGACTCTGAACATGATGCTGAACTATTTAGCATTCCCGATGTTCATGGTGTAATGGTAATAATTGTTCACTCGTCACATTTCATCACAATCTCTCCATTTTTACCAACACCTGAATGGTTTTGTCTATGTGCTTTTGTGAAGGTGAGCAATTCCCAAGAAGAGCTATTGAAGTGGCATTCTGAAAATGGTTTAAACAACTCAAAAGTTATACATTCAAGCGAAAGGTGTGCGGATGGGATTATTCAAGCCATTGGTCATTTTAAGCTTGGCCCAAATCTTTCTCCAAGAGACGTTATTGAATTCTTGAATCGAAAGCCGGACAATGTGAATCCTGGTCACGAGATTGTGAGATTTTACTTGTTCTACGAGAGATTGAGACGCGGTGAGATCAAGAACTATGAGACATACATAGCCAGCCTAAAAGAATCATGTGTGAGTATTTATAGATGCAAATGGGATCCATATCTGTGTATCTACCGGACTAATTCCTTTTCCGTCTTTTGTTTCTTGGAACATTTTCAGCACCAAGCTGCTGTCTTTTTCCATCCGTCAGGTGCAGAGAAATCTCTGAGAGACACCATTGATGAGATGAGGAAGTATCATGGAGACAAAAAAGGGAAAAGGTTTTGGGTTTGGGTAGATCAGGTTCTGGTAATAGACACAACTCCTGGGAAATGGATAGTGGAGTTTGATAAGTGGGAGCAATGCGGTAAACAAAAGGACATTTTTGCAATCTGATCTTTGATGAAAAAGTCGTATAGTATCTATATAACATTGATCGTTTGTTACTTTTGGCAGAGGATGAGCGTAAATGCTGCACAACGACTATCGAATTCACTTCAAAGGTATCATGAGATTCTTCAGAAGTCAGATAAGATGAGCTTGATTTACTATCTTGATGAAATGAAATTGCAAATCTGCAGGGAGGAGGAGATTTGGTGTGGGAGAAGGTGAAACAAATATGGTTGGAGGAATCAGAGGTGAAGGATGACAACAGTTGTTGGATTATCTGAAAACATTGGAGACTCTTCTTCTCTCATTCTCATGAGTGAATCGGTATGAACAGCCTTCAGGATTTTGAAATGAAAAGAAAACCAGAGACCAACCAGACTTGAACCGGTCACCTTTTGACCTGCAGTCAAATGCTATACTACAAAACATTGTTTTTTCTTTTTCTTTTTTGTCAACGAATCCCATTTATTTTCCTTATAACATATTCTAAAGAAAGAAAAATGAAATAATTGATTTTTGTCTTTAAAAAAAGGAATGAATATTAATAGATCTTTTATTACAAAGTAAATATTTTTCAGAACAAAGATTCTCCTACCTCACTATTATTATTTTGGATTACCAAAAAGTTTAGAATTTTTTTCCCCATAATTTCTTTGGTTCATATATTTTATTTTCTCTGGTTTATATATTTTCCCCGAAAAAATGAAACTAAAATGGGAAACAAATAAAGGCCGAACACCACATGTCACCACACCCGTAGTAGAGATTGTTGGAACCACATCTCAAAATAAAACCATATCTTATATTATAAAGTCCTCATCATCTCTCTATTTATTTTTATATTATCCTATGAAAGCCATTTGATTTATATATATATATATATATGTAGAAAGCAAACGTCCTGTCGTTCACCCATTGGACAAATATGAAAATGATATCATTCTATATACGACTTGGCAGTTTTAGACTTATAGTCCAATTTTTACACAGGATTCTGATTTTAGATTTGTAGTGTTTCCAAACAAATATTGACTAATGGACAAAAAAAGCAAGTTGGTGCCTGGTGGTAGAAATAAAACAAAAATCTAATATTAATATGGGATTCCCGCCTTATCCCGATTTTAAAGGGAAGAAAAGCAAAAACAAAATTTTAGAAAAAGACCTGCCTCTCTGTTATTTAAATACTTCATTCGTTTTATAATAGATATTTTGGTTAAAAATGCGAAAATTAAATAATTACTTTTTTTTTTTAAAGTATCATTTAATATATAAAATAAAAATAATTCAGCCAATCATAAAAAATCTGCATAATACTATTAACCACACGATATTCAATAAAGTAAAAAAGTTATATAGAAATGTGAAAATATTTTATATTTTGAAAAAAAAACCTTCCAAAATATCTTATATCATGAAATGGAGAGAATATTTTTTTATTTGGAAATTGATTTGAAAAAAATTCTACCTTTGAAAAATGTCTTACTTTTTTTCTGACGGAATTGTATGTTTTGACCAAAAGATTAATAAACTTGTGTATCTGATGAAGGATTTAATTTGGAAAATAGGAATTTTACAGTTTACAATTATCTATCTGTAAATAAATATATATTTTCTTAATAAACATGTTTATCTATATCATCAAATAATAGATCTTTATTTATAAACAAATAAATGCTATAAATTTTTAATTAATCTAATATTATATACGACCCAAAAATAGTAAAAAGTTTAGCTGAAATTTGATTCCATTAATAGATTCAGATTTTTTGTAACACCATTTAGAACAAGATAATAAAATAAAAAAGTGATCAATTTGTTCTTCTAGTCAGATAAAAACAAACAAGATGTGGTGAGGAGGCTTTTACAACTATTACATAAAAAACCTATAATAAAAATATATAAAACTTTTAAACAACCAATTTAATTTATTCATGATTCATATGAATTAAATTGACATATATAAACCGAGTTGTTTGTTTGTTGACCAATCATAAAAGAAAAAGACTTAAAATTTAAAAAGTTAAAAAAAAAACTCTGTATATATAAAAAAAGACCATCTCCTTCTTCTTTATCCTCTCTGTCTTTCTGGTTTTTCTCGCAATGCTTCTTCCATTTCTCTCTTCCTCTCTCCTTCTCCGTCTCTCTTCTCCGATCATGTCCCCTGATCCTTCTTCTCCATATTAAATCCCAATTGAGATCCCATTCGTGAGAAATTTCTCAGATCGATCGCCGAAGAAATCATATATAAACCCTTAGAGAGAGAGAGAGAGATGGAGAGTTCCTTAGGTTTCATGGCGGTTTTCGCCGTCTCTGGAAGCGTCGTCTTCCTCGCGAGTCAATTTCACAAACGCCTCCTCTCCGATTACATGGACAAGTTCGAATTCGAAATCCGTACGAAAAAATCCTCTCCCGCATTTCTCGATCTATTTTTTTTTTTTTTTTTTTCAAAATTGAGAAATCAAAGGGAGAGAAAATCGTTGTTTTTTGTCTTTGTGATAGGGTCACGGGAAAACGTGGTGATGAAGAAGAAGGTGAGATTCGCGGCGGATGTGGTGGAGCCGTCGGGGAATAACAAAGAGTATCGCCGGAGACACTCCTTCAAAGCCAAATCCGATAAGCAATCGAAGATGGTGGCAACTGTTTGAGACCAAGTTTTTGTATAAAAGAAGGAGTCTCATGTGATTATTCATTGGTTTGCGATTTGATTTTCATAATTTAATTTCGGATTTTTTTTTTTTTTTTCTCATCTGAATCTGGGCAAAACCTTCAAGGTCTTCTTCCCAGAGTCAATTTCTTTTTTTATATATATTTTTCTTCTTCTTTTTGGGGGTTTTACCTGTAAATATTTTGATTGTGTAAATACAAAAATGTGATTGCTAATTACTTTTTTTGTGAGTTAAAAAACAAAATTATATGTTGTTTGATTAGCCTAAAAAATTATATGTTGTCCCATATATGATTATGATTGGTAATGGAATAGAGTGACGTAATAACGAATTATTAAGATTATTAAATTAAATTTACATTTGTGTTAAAGGTGGCTTTATCTTATATATATAAGATGAATTGTGACTTTTTGTTTATGATACATAATCATCAAGTTTTTTAATGTAACCAAAATCTCTTTATCTCGTTACCCAAGTAAAACAAAAAATGTAGATTATTTTGATTTTTTTGTTTTGCAATGTATCATATGTCAAGTTATTGTTAATTCGGATAATACTATTACACTAAATACCAGTTAAAACCTGGATACAAATCATATCTAATGGTTGAAAACCTAAATAATACCAAAAAAAAAAAAATTAATAATTAAGTTTTGGTTTATTGGTTTTAAGCAGAAGGGGACTCTGGTCTAATAGTAAACCTTGAACTCAGAAGTGAGATCTAATAACGTTGAAGCAAATACCATTTTAAAATCAGTTAACTACAAAACACGGTTAAATATAACTTATCTTTGCATATAACGTATGAAAGCAAAATATTTCACAAGGTCAAACTTAAATCAATAATTTTTCTTAAGTAAAGTGACAGCAGAACCTTAAAGACTTATTAAACATTCAAGATTTGTCAAAGATTTGAAACAACTATAATACTAATTTGTTAGAAACGTGGTATTTTAAATAATGAAAAGGGCATCGTAAACGACCCGAAGGGTCACAAAGCCAAATGAAAATGTGGCTTACGAGAAGATGGAATTGGTCATTTTGATTAATAAATATTAATCTTCTGACAAATACAACGTGACGACATGCATACTTTATTCAACTATATATATATAATCTTATAATTGTATTTGCATCACCCCCTAAAAGAAGAGTAAGTGAGGATGACGACATAAAAAGGGTAAAAGGGACTAATCAAATAGAAGGTTCTTATTCGTTAAGTGAAGAGATTATCACCATCTTAAGTTTAGTCATAATCATGTTTTTTGTTTCATGTTTTGGCAATGAAGTCATAATCACGTATTATGTTGTTATCATATATATATATATATATATATGTATATATATAATGGGCCGGTGATGGGTTTTTCACTTACGGCCCAATTTGTTGGAAACGATTTCGATTAGGAAAGACTTTCTGCAATTTTTCTTTCCTGTATTTGGGAAGCTTTTCTCCTTTAAGCAGATTTTTTTCCTATAATTACACCACACATACAATTTAAGCATTCTCCTTATCTTATTCGTTTAATATTTTTATGGGTTGTGTTGTTATCCTTTAGTAGATTTGAAAGTTCTCTTTTTGTAGGATTAGTAGTATCCTTCGTTTGTGTTAATCTTTTAATAAAACTTCTAAATTAGACAGTTACATAATTCTCTTTTTCTATCTCCTACCAAATTTATCCTTTCTTGTAACATTTGAGATTATCGTTTTACCAAAAATTTATCTTCCATATGATAGCTTTGCACAAATTAAATGGATGCAGACATATCTGAAAGTGACCTTTATCTAATATTTGAGTGGTCTAAAGCGAACATATCTAAATTTGAACTTTTATTATTATTATTTTTTCTCGATTGAGTTTGGAATTTAAATGTTTTATGTTTTCGTAATATTCCATTTTAATTGAAATGTGTGTGTGTGTATGTATAACTTATTTTTTCCTTTCCTATTGATGGAATAAAATTCTATGGAACAATCTCTATTACTACATGATCTACGGCAAATAGAATAGGACTGGTCGAAAATCTGTGTAAAATGTTTGTGATGAAAATGTAACAAATTTATCACATTTATTTATGCCCGGTGCATAAGGGATTATTTGAGTGTTTAATACAATTGTATTCCCTTAAAAAATAAATCAACTGAACCAATATATTATGTTTAAAATTTTTATGGCGAATGAACTTAGTTTACATAAAATTAATTAGTGTATTATGGTATAGATTTGCTACAGAGCTGCAGTCACAAATATATGGTCTAATTTATACATATAGAAATATATGGTCTAATTTTTACATATTGAATTGAATTGGTGATTATGAACCATAATTTACTAACGTCTTAAATACCCGTACGTATTACTTTGAATAATTCTATGTTTTCTAAGAAAGTGTATGTTGCAATGTTTAGTTGTACTCTTAACTCAACCAGCAGAGGTTCTACAAATTTACATTAGTTGTTTTGTAAAGATTGTATAACATAAAAATATGGCAGATATATAGTGGTAAAACATTGTGATACGAATAATTCTATAGTTTTTTTTATCAACAACTCAAAGTTAATACGCAAATAAAATTATTGTTGACAGTAATGGTCGTGCACTTGATTTGATTTTTCCTAGTTTTGTTTTTTTCCGAATATTCTATTTTTCCTTTCGCTTTTTTTTCTGCTGTGATCGTATCTTTTTAAAAAAATGTAAGAAATATAAGAGATATATCCAAGAAATGGTAGATAAATTATGATAGCAAAGCAATTAGAGACAGATCGATCGAGATACCGTAGATAGCACAACAACTAAAACAGGGATAGCAAGGAGGTATTTGTGTCAGTAAAAAGAAAAGAATAAACAACATTAACATTGGATTTAAGTACGAACTTACGTCTACATATTGCTGGTGTTCACATGTTTCTCTTTCGGAGTGTTCATATTTTATCCCACCTATAAGATAACATATAGATATTGTATAGAAGGAGTTCAAGTTTTATTTCGTCTCTTTGTTGTTGTCTGTTGGAGTGTCTTTCTGGTGTAGTTATGTAATTTGGACCCTGAAATGAATTCATAAATAAAAAGAATTAAAAGCTATAATTTATGGAAACTGATTCTCAAAATACATATATATTTACAATAATATGTTTGAAAACTTTGATTTGCTACCTTAATCTCTTCCATGCCGGCGAACCTCATTCTTCAATAGAGGGGTCGACGTGTTGTGTATCGATTGTTGATTACAGAGAATGTCTTTCACCATTAGAGAATTTTCTAAAAATCTTTTCGTTTTACTCCCATGTTTTTTTGTTTTGGTAAATGATGTTTCCAGTTCAAAGTGTTTTAAATATATATAGCATGCATTTTAATCGGAAGGTGGTTTGTTTTCGTGAGAACGTGAGTAGAAGTTATATGAAATTGGAAATTCTGATTTTTTTTTTTTAATTAACATTTTCTTAAGATACGTAAGTTTTTTTTTAGTGACACGTAATGAATTGGAGTATTGACCGTACTCTTTTTTGTGTGAAAGAAATAAAAAACATATTTCTGTATAAAAGATTTCATAATCTCGCACTGCCAACATCTACTGTTTTGACACAACATATATTGCCTTTTTTTGTGGTTAGCCTTATCGTACAAAATTGTTCATTTGATCCGTTATTGCCAGATGCACCAAGCACCATGAGTCAGTGACACATGCATCGTCATTGTCTTGTCCATCGATTTTATTTTTTCCTTTTCAAATCTCAATAGTCGATACAATGAAAACATCGATGCTATATACCTTGATTAGGTTTAATATATGCGTTCAAATAACACTTCGATAGTTTTTTTTATTTTGATAACCGGGTCGAATTTTTTTGCCGTTTAAGACATTTACAATAGCCAAATGGAAATCCATAGTTGGTGGAATTCAAATCATGATCTCGACACACATGGTAAATCATTCACCATTCTAATTCAACCACTAGACTAATGTCATTTGATTTATTATAATAGTTAGATACATTCATACATACAATATATCGTAATTTTTTTTTTCTTGTTTTTTTTTATAAAAGTATTCTGTTTAAACCGCAAAGAAAGAAAATACAAGACAATGACTTGATAGTCATAGAATTCAAGAGAATAAGTTGAGAGATAGATGTTTAAGCATACAATTAGCTTGATGTTTAGGACATCGATCAAAGTTTGAAAGATTAGAGGAAGAACTATAAAACAATAGTTCACTTGAGATCTATAGAATTATGGACCACGATCACAGTTTCTACGTCCACTAGTAATAGTCCATTGTATTTATTAGATTTTTTGGGTTGGATTGATGTTCTTTCTTGAATTTTCTGTGCTATATCATATTCAAATTTAAAACTTGAAAAAAATTCCAGTTTCGAAAGAAGGTTCTCTTCTAGAGTTGTGCTAAAGACTAACAGATGTAATATTTTAACAAATTGACTTAGATATGTCTAATTTTTATTTTAATTTTTTTGTCAACAGATTTTTCTAATTCGTGTGGGTGTACCATATATTTTAAGTTTATGGCATCAGTACGTTAAATAGAGGTAAAATATAGTATTCCAGTGAATAACATTAGTTTTATGCAAAAAATTTCAGATTGTCTTGCGTTTTATTACGTGCATGTGTCCTGATCATAGACCAAGTAGCTGTCTGAAATATAAATGTATGTTGTTCCATTAAATGCCATGATCCATAAAAATATCACGCATCAATTTCATACACGCGTATATTTTCATATTTTCTAATTACTTTATTAGTATGAAGCAATCATAGGGTACTAGTCCAAAAAATAAATAAAAATAAAAGTAATTTATAGAGAAATCGCAATTCAATAACACTAAATAATATTGAATCGTAAGATCTTCCGAATCAAAAGTGGCCATATATTATAAGTCGCAAGTAACAGAGAAGTTTCCGAAGCAGGTTGTTCTTTAATTATTGCTAATCAATTTTCTTTTTTCCTAAAAAAAAACCTCGACAAAAGACTGTTTTTTCTTTAAAAAACAAAAAAAGGAGAGACTGATTTTTGTTTTTCACACCCTTTAAAAAATAAAAATAAACATTAAACAAGTAAATACACAATTCAATAAACATTAAACAAGTAAATACACAATTCCTTTACATCTACTACGTAGTCCTTTCCAATAATAAATTTTTAAAATTTTTGTTGGAGGAGTTTTAAATAGTCATAAATTTGGATGATCTAACATGCATGATGCAACACATGGTTTATGATAAGCGTTTCAAACGATAACATAATGGCGCATCCAAAAAGTTGAATCAGTGATCCAAGAGCTTGTATAGAATATATATCATGCGATTTGTATCCAAGACTTCTTAGAGATACAAATTTTTAATGACTAGACCAATCATTCAACCAAAATTAATTTCACATGCACATTAAAACCATATGATTTTTCATTAATTATACTATTTTAGATTTATTCAAAGTAATAAATTCGACGTACCCTTTTCATGTAACGGGCGTCTTGGCAAGTTTTAATTAATGAAACTACTATTTGAAATTTGAAAAATGTTTGGTCATGAGTAATTTTGTTTTTTGTGAAAACTCATTTGGTATATTGGTTGATGAAGACTTTATTAACGTTTATACGAGTTTACTAATGCTTTTTCACCGAGTTCGGATTCAATTTCAAGAGAACGCGAATTATTATGTAGATCTAATAGAGATAATTTTACCAGAAATATCTAGTATGATGCAACCAGAACCATTCGTCGTAGTATCGTGTGTTAAGTGTAAAAAGGTATTCTCGGGAGTGTGGTACATATAAAAATTCTATGGTGAATTTTTGTGAAACGGGTAAAATTGTTTGTTCGTCTATAAAATTGTTCATGTATTTTCAATTGTTGCATGATATTAGATTAGTTTGTTGTGTTAAATAAAATCATTGTTTATAATATGCTAGTAAATTAAAAATAAAATGATGTAATAAACAGTTAAAAAAAGTAAATTCTTGATTAGTATATTAACCTACGGTTTGGAGACACGTACTTTCTTTTATTTCGCTGGCTTATTTTATTTTTGACTTTGATAGGAGCTTCAAAACAAAGTTATCTTATTTGAAGGTGACGAAGAATCTAACGGCAGTCGAAACGTCACCGGTTTCTAGTTCTACGGCATGTAGGAGAAGCAATGCGTACTCTAATCAAGGCTTGGCGTAAACACTAAGGTAGACATATTCACATGAGAACCCTGCTCGGGAGCAGCTTTTTGATTTTCACGTACGACGTTTATGTTATAAAAATAACAAATTGCCCAAAAATATACTCTATATATATGTTGTATATTTCATATCAAGATTTATAAGATTTTTAGCAACCCATTGATCACTAATCCCTATAACATGGTTGCATACAGTCCTAGTTTTTCTTCAGCAATGACAAAATATAGTCCCTAAAAATCGATCCATAATCTCGACCAATATGACAAATTTATATATAGATCCTATATACTCGACTATATTCATTATAACTAATTTAATCTGGTTAGTTGTATTTTCATTCCTTAACGTCAAACAAACGTACATATATTTAGTCTAATGGTTTTTTGGATAATTGATAGATTTTGTTTTTTTTTGCTACCGTCACTATGCTTAAACTAATGCGTAATACTAAAGATCGTTTCATTTGGTAATATGTACATATAGAAAATAAACGCAAAAGAACAACTAAAATAAAATTTAGAGCCACATTGAAATGCTTTGCGAAATTAAACATCTGAGTTATTCGAAGGATCACCGGCGAAGAGTCTATGGTTCAACAAACATAACATTAAATCAATGATTTAGAAAGAAAATAATTATCTCTTCTAGATTTTTTTTTTTTTAGAGGAGCGATTTGTTTTCTAACTGTCGCTTGATACTAAAAATAAGTAAATATTGGTCACGAGGCGGGTAGCATTCACAATCATATTAAACTATAGTGTACTTAATTATTTTTGGAAATATTACCAATTTATCATTGTAATTTTTAATTATATATTTTTCATGCTAATTCCTTCTAGTTTCGACGGTCACACCGACACTTTGTTTGATATGCCCGTGATTCTCTTTTTTTTTTTTCTTCTTTTTTGTCTTTCTTTAATTTATGACACCTACTAATAATTCTAGTTGGTTCAAAGTAACATATAACACTAACTACATATAGACTTTCCTTTTTTATGCGAATTTATAGTATATGTTTTAACTTTGAACCAACTAGATTTAGCAATTTATCCAAAAGCTAATTAGATCATGATCCATCATGGTTACCACAAACAATTGATTAAAATGTCGTTTATGAAATTAAACATTTCACCGAAGCAATCTTCTTTTTTTGTTGTCTCTATTATTACAAGAAAAGACGAAAACGGAAAGTTTTTGACTTGAAGGCACGTGAATTGTGCATTTGAGTAACCGACACACACGACCCGAGGCTCAAACTCAAAAAGACAGAGCTGAGTTGTTGTTTATCCCTCAAAATCTGAATCCTTGGCTTCAAGTTTGACTCACATAACAAAAATGACGTCACCATACATTTACTTCTTGTGTAGGCCCTAATCCAAATTAAATTAATAGAATTAGTGAAAGCATTAAACCCACCCACCCAAAATCATTAAATAACTAAGAAAATGAAACACACAAAAAAAAAAAAAAAAGAAGAAGAAACATCACAATCACAATAATCTCTTCTTATTAACAAAACAAAAAACTCCAAACCTTTCTTCAACTCGCCGACACTTCCTTTCTTCATCATCTCTCTCGAACGCCATGGATGGTCTCTCCAAGCGCTCCTTCGTCCTCTTCCTCCTCACATTCTCCATTACCACCGCATTACCCGATAAACCCGGGTCGGGTCAAATAAACTCAAACTCCGTCCTCGTAGCTCTTCTCGACTCACACTACACCGAACTAGCAGAGCTCGTGGAGAAAGCTCTTCTTCTCCAAACCTTAGAAGAAGCTGTTGGTAAACACAACATCACAATCTTCGCTCCTCGTAACGAAGCTTTAGAACGAAATCTTGATCCTGAATTTAAATCTTTCTTGCTCCAACCAAAAAATCTCAAATCTTTACAATCTCTCTTAATGTTTCACATTCTTCCCAAAAGAATCACTTCTCCTCAACTCTCCACCGTCTTCAGCCACCGTACTCTCTCCGACGATCACCTCCATTTCACCACCGGAAAAGTCGAGATTACCCGACCCGATGATATAACCCGACCCGACGGAATCATCCACGGAATCGACCGTCTTTTGATCCCTCGTTCCGTCCAAGAAGATTTCAACCGCCGTCGTAACCTCCGCTCAATCTCCGCCGTCTTACCGGAAGGAGCACCGGAAGTTGACCCGAGAACCCATCGTCTCAAGAAAAAACCCGCTCCAATCCCCGCCGGAGCTCCACCGGTTCTCCCGGTTTACGACGCGATGTCTCCCGGTCCGTCACTAGCTCCGGCTCCGGCACCTGGACCGGGCGGGCCCCGGCACCATTTCAACGGAGAGGCTCAAGTCAAAGATTTCATCCACACGCTTCTCCATTACGGCGGATACAACGAAATGGCGGACATTCTCGTCAATCTCACTTCTCTAGCCACCGAGATGGGTCGGCTCGTGTCGGAAGGCTACGTTTTAACCGTTTTAGCTCCAAACGACGAAGCTATGGCCAAGCTGACCACAGACCAATTGAGCGAACCGGGAGCTCCTGAGCAAATCATGTATTACCACATCATACCGGAATACCAAACCGAGGAGAGTATGTACAATTCCGTACGCCGGTTTGGGAAAATCCGGTACGATTCACTTCGGTTTCCTCACAAGGTAGAGGCTCAGGAAGCAGACGGTTCGGTTAAATTCGGTCACGGTGACGGTTCGGCTTATTTGTTCGATCCTGATATCTATACCGATGGACGGATTTCGGTTCAGGGGATTGACGGCGTTTTGTTCCCGGAGGAAGAAACTCCGGTCGAGAAAAAAACCGCCGCCCCGGTGGTCAAGAAAACCGCTAAACCAAGGAGAGGTAATCAATTTTTAATGAAACCTTTAGCTTCCTAATTTTGGTCCTTAGCTATTTGATCTTGATGCTTGACATTTTAACCGCAAATTATATAATTTTAAAACAAATACGTACCACTAAGGCACTAACAAAGTTTTTTTGTTTTGTTTAGTTTTAAACATTATTATAAAATTATAAAGCTAGAATAACTTTTATTGCTTAGGGAATTTTGTGTGTGGTTTTGCCATATTTAATGGAAAATATAATTGAATCATCATTATAAAAAGGTAATTCTGATTAGTCATATAAAATTACTTTCGATGGGAGAGTACCAAGTAAACAATGTGAGAATGGAGACAAAGTCTCTCTAACAAACTTTGGTATGATAATATATGTTTTCAATAATATTATATAATTGTTTGGGCATAATTTGAGTTTATAACTATTTAATTATCCACCGACGAAGAATCCCAAGTTAAAGTAAATAATGAAAACCACAAAGTGCTCCTTTTCTTTTTCAAAAGCCAAGCTGTGAGTCATATTTGGTGTTGATAAAGAAAACTTTTCTAATTATTTATTCTAAATATATTTATTTAAACATTAGTTAGAATCATTCATTTTTAAAACTCTTCCTTGTTATTGTTAATTCAGTACATTGACATCAGAACAACTAAATGCTTTAGCCAAAAAAAAAAAAAAAAAAAAAAAAAACAACTAAATGCTTGGAAACAATAATAATTTTTAATTGATTCTATATTATCTTGCAGGTAAATTGATGGAGGTAGCATGTACAATGCTGGGGTCACAATTTCCCACATGTCAATGAGAATTCACACGTGCCCAAATTAAATCCGGACATGAGAATTTTATAATTCCGTAAACATGTGATAAAAAATTGAACAGGAAAAGTAATAATGTATGTAAATGATTATTTTTTGGCTTCAATATGAATGTTAAATCGTAATTTTTTTTTATTTGAACCGAACTAACCAAACCAGATTGGGTAGCTCTTTTTATGTTTACCTTTTTTGGCTCGTTGCAATACGAGTGTGTCTAGAGATATGTATTAACAACAATCAAGCTTCATGGAAGTAAAAAATGATCAATTAACGAAAACCTCAAAAAAAAAAAATGGCTTGTGTCTAGATTCACTACCAATTGATCATTAACAACGAGCGGCCGCTTGTATGTCGTACATGTCCTTGCCCGGTGATCATTTTTGGTTTCATGTTAAGAATTTTATAAATTTAGACATACCCAAATTTTTTGAAATTCCATGGATAGCTTCCTATAGAGTTACAAAATTTGCCTTTCATTCGGAGTTAGACCATTTTTATATTTTTAAAAGGTTTTTCGAAATTTTTAATTTGTCTTTTATCACTCGGAGTGAAAATGTCGATGCTTTTGCAAAATGAACATGAGTACGTGGTTATCTTTTTTTCCACGTAAATCAGACAGATATGGAATGACTTACTCTACGGGGCAATCACCATACCGTTTACAATTTGATTTAATCTATGAGGCTCACTGACAAAAAAAAAAATATAGAAAAAAGAGTTACCAGATCTATGGTATTTGTAACCATCGACTCACCGTATTTTGTAACCTGTTTGGAATTTTTTGCCCTTCTCCATTGTTTCTGTTGTGTAATCTATCAGAGCTCATTATTTTGGTTTGATGTTACATTTACTATATAACATAAGAGTGGAAGTAGAGTTTACATTTTACTTGTGATTCTCTGTGCCAACACGATGCAGCGGATTGTTGAACTACAAATCTATCTGTTAAAGTCTTGTAACAAAATTCAAAGTAAAAAGTTTTTGCTTCTTGCAGTAGTGAGCTACATGAAGAGTTTTAGAACCAAAGCAAAACCATTAAAAATGCCAAAAATGTGAAGAGAGCTCAAATGTCATCCCAAGATCCAAAAGTTCCAAAAAGATAGTAAAGATATGAGAGACAATGGAGGGTAATGATTACGTAAGCAAACACTCTAGTCATCTTGGTGAATGGATTGGTGAGTGAATTCACAGTTAGTTACATGGAAATAGCTTTATTTCCCTAAAAAATCATATGTTGGATAAGCTCCAATATTAGTTTGAAGTCCAAGATATCTCTAACAAGTCGGTTAGAATAAGATAGGCTTAATGTATTTCTAATAGAATTAGGAGTTATCTAGTTCTAATAGAAATAGGAATAGCAAAGATGTGCTAGTTCTATATATATATATCATTGTTGAGTTGTGACAATGAGATAAGAGGAAAAGTGTTTAGTTTTGAGTTATTTTCTAAACATAATAAAGAGAGTTATTCTTTTAAATTTTTTTATTTGGTAGCAGAGCAAATCGATCAAGTCAAGGATTCAATTACGAATCTTTGAAAAAACAGACGTAACCGAGCTATGGGAGACGTCGACCCTCCTTCTCGCTCGAAGGATGTTATCCCGAGTTCTATCCAATGCCCCATGCTAAACTCTACAAACTATACAATATGGGCCATGAGGATGAAGGTGTTATTGCGAATTCATAAGGTATGGGAAACAATTGAACCTGGTTCAACTGAATCCAACAAGAATGACGTCGCAATATGATTGTTGTTTCAATCTATCCCGGAGACTCTTATCTTGCAAGTAGGCGCACAAGACTCTCCAAAATGTATATGGGAAGCAATCAAATCAAGACATCTTGGAGCAGATAGAGTCAAAGAAGCTAGACTCCAAACCCTTATGTCCGAGTTCGAATGGTTGAAGATGAAAGACTCGGACACAATTGATACATTCGCGGGGAAGCTATCAGAATTAGCGTCAAAATCTGCAGCACTAGGTCAAACAGTTGAAGAATCAAAGTTAGTGAAGAAATTCCTTAATAGTTTGTCGTGAAACAAGTATATACAAATCATAGCATCACTTGAGCAAGTCCTAGATCTAAACAAGACCGGTTTCGAAGATATAGTGGGACGGTTCAAAGCATACAAGGAACGTATACTTGACGACAAAATTCATGTTGAGACACAAGGGAACTTGTTGTTTTCAAACATGGAATAACATGGTAACCAAGGCGCAACGAAAGCTCAAGAGGACTAGGAAGAGGTCGAGGTCGAGGAAGAGGTTTTCGGGGAAGAGGCCGCGGGAGATTTAATTCACAAGACCGAAACAAAAAAGAAAGACAGATCGAATATTGTATGTTATCGGTGCGATAAAGTGGACACTTTGCTTCAATTTGTCCCGAAAAAAACAGAAACACGAAGAAGCAAACAAAGTAGAAACACAAGAAGCAGATAAAGCTCTCTACATGCATGAGATCGTATTTCTTAATGAAGAAAATCTAATGCCAAAAAGATACGAAAATAAAGGAAAAGAAGGAATTTGGTACTTAGACAATGGTGCAAGCAATCATATGACCGGAGTGCAATCATATGACCAGAGTTAAATGAAAACATCAAAGAAAAATTGAAGTTTGGAGATGGATCTTACGTTAACATCGATGGAAAAGGATCAATGCTTTTTCAAGGGAAAACGGGAGAACAAAAACTTTTAACCGACATTTACTTCATTCCTGAGTTAAAGAGCAACATACTAAGCCTAAGACAAGCGACCGAGCATGGTTGTGATGTTAGAATGAAACATGATTATCTAACTCTACATGATCCTAGCGGAAGGCTCTTAATAAATTTAATGAGATCTCCTAATAGACTTTACAAGATCAATCTCAAAATCGAAAAACCGATTTGCCTACACTCAAGAATCGAAGAAGAAACATGGAGATGGCATGCAAGACTCAGACATATAAGCTTCAAAACTATCGAGATGATGTCAACGCTTGAGATGGTTCATGGCTTACCCAAGATTGAAGGTGAAAAATAACTATGCGAGTCATGTTTAGTTGGAAAACAAACTCGTCAAGTTTTCCCGAGAGCAACTCAATATCGGTCCTCACGTGTGTTGGAACTTCTCCATGCGGACTTGTTTGGACCTATATCACCAACTACCCTTGCTCGAAACAAGTACATTTTGTAATCATTGATGATTACATAAGATATATGTGGACGTTTGATAAATTCAAGGCATTCAAAACCCTTGTAGAAAAGGACTTAGAAAAGATGATCTTGACATTACGTACGGATATAGGTGGAGAGTTTATCTCAAGAGAGTTCCAAGAGTTTTGCGACAAGAACGGGATCAAACGACAATTGACGGCTCCCTACACTCTGCAGCAAAACGGTGTAGTGAAAAGGAGAAACCGTACGTTAATGAAAATGGCAAGGAGTATTCTCAAAGCAATGAGGGTTCCAAATTTCTTGTGGGAAGAGGCAATACATCATTCAACATATATAATAAACCGTGTTCCCACAAGAGCTTTAAAGAATCAAACTCCCTACGAATGCTTGAGAAACAAGAAACCAAACATTGATCATCTTAGGGTTTTTGGATGCCTCGCTCACGCCAAAATCGAGTCTGTAAACTTAAAGAAACTCGATGATCGTTCTCAAATGCTAGTACACCTCGGGATAGAGCAAGGATCTAAGGCGTATAGGCTTTATAACCCGACAGCTAGAAGAATCATTGTAAGTCGAGATGTGGTTTTCAATGAGAAGACAAGTTGGAATGGAAGGAAGCTGATGAAAGTGTTAATTATGAACCGGGAATGTTTCGTATGATTTGGGGAGAAGTAATGGACGAAGGACAAGGACCGTTCATAATAGGTAATGATCTAACCGAAACCGAAAGTCACGGATCACAGCAAAATCAAACTCATCAAGAACAAGAAGATGAAGCGGACAAATGATCTCAAGCTGGCTCCAATGATCAATCATCTCAAACCCATACTCATCAAGAAAAAAGTCTTTCAACCTCCGCTAAGAAGAACAACTCGTCAAGTTAGTCTCCCTAGTTATCTTGATGATTACATTCTTCTAGCTGATATAGAATGTGAGAAGCTTCTGTTATCAATCAATGATGAACCAATAAATTATCAAGAAGCAAAGTAATATATCGTATGGACAAATGCGTGTCTAGAGGAGATTGATTCGATTGACAAAAAAAGACTTGGACGTTAGTCGATAAACCGGTTGGAGTTAAAATCATTGGTCTTAAATGGGTATTCAAGATCAAGAGAAATGCAGATAGCTCAATCAACAAGTACAAAGCTAGGTTCGTTGCAAAAGGATATGTACAAAAATCAGGAATTGATTTTGATGAAGTATTTGCACCAGTAGCTCGCATTGAAACAATTAGGCTGCTTGTGGCTTTAGCTACTTCTTATGGATGGGAGATCCATCATCTCAATGTTAAAACCGCATTTTTACATGGTGAGCTAAACGAAGAAGTGTATGTATCTCAACCCGAAGATTTTGAAAAGAAGGGAGAAGAACAAAAGGTTTTCAAACTCTCAAAAGCTTTATACGGCTTGAGACAGACTCCACGAGCATGGAATACGAATCTTGATCAGATTTTGAAGGGTATGAAGTTCAAAAAATGTTCAAAAGAGAGTTCCGTGTATTGCAAGGAAGAAGGAGATAATCTTCTTATCATTGCCGTGTACGTCGATGATCTTTTCATAACTGGAAACACGTTAGAAATCATCAAAGAATTCAAAGCTGGAATGTCATCAAAGTTCGAGATGTCAGACCTCGGAAAACTAACATACTACCTTGTAATAGAAGTAAATCAAAGCAAAGACGGAATCGAGATCAAACAAGTGGCTTATGCGCATCGGATTCTAAAGGAAGATGGACTAGACACTTGCAACCCTACTCACATACCAATGGATTTTGGATTGAAGATGTCCAAAGCAAAAGAAGAAGAACCCGAAGTTGATGCTACAACGTACCGTAGAAGAATCGGTTGTTTAAGGTACCTCTTACACACAAGACCCGACCTTGCTTTCTCTGTTGGAGTCACAAGTAGGTATATGCAAGACCCAATAGAATCACATGGTACTGTCTTGAAGCAAATCTTGAGGTATCTACAAGGAACGTTAACTTACGGCTTAACATTCAAGCGAGGTGGATCAAAGAAACTTATTGGATATAGTGATAGTAGTCACAATGTGGATCTTGATAATGGAAGGAGCACGACCGGACATGTATTTTATTTTGGTGAGTCACCAATCACATGGTGTTCCCAAAAGCAAAATACAGCCGCTTTATCCTCATGTGAAGCCGAGTTTATGGCAGCCACAGAAGCCGCAAAACAAGCGATATGGCTCCAAGATTTATTGAGTGAAATCACGGGTCGGATTTGTGAGATAACTACCATTCGTATTGACAACAAATCCGTCATTGCACTCACTAAAAATCCTGTGTTCCACGGCCGAAGCAAGCACATCCACAAGAGTTATCATTTCATCCGAAAGTGTGTCGAAGAAGATCAAATCGAAGTAGAGCATGTATCCGGAGAAGAACAATGTGCGGATATACTAACAAAAGCCCTAGCAAGAATCAAGTTTAAAAGGATGAGAAGTTTGATTGGAGTTCAAGATCTCTCGAAGACTAACTTGAAGCTTAAGGGGGTGAATGTTGGATAAGCTCCAATATTAGTTTGAAGCCCAAGATATCTCTAACAAGTCGGTTAGGATAAGATAGGCTTAATGTATTCCTAATAGAATTAGGAGTTATCTAGTTCTAATAGAAATAGGAATAGCAAAGATGTGCTAACTCTATATATATATCATTATTGAGTTGTGACAATGAGATAAGAAAAAAAGTGTTTAGTTTTGAGTTATTTTCTAAACATAATAAAGAGAGTTATTCTTTTAAATTCTTTTATCATAATTGTTACAAAAGAAGAAATAATGATTACAAAAGTGACAGGTTTCAACTTTGACTTGTGCCGAATTAGATACTCAGCTTTGGGTTAAACTAGACACAGTTAAATATTGTTCTAGAATGGAAAGGAAAAGGTAGGAGTTATTTGTTTATTTTGTTGGTTGAAAGGCAATGAAACTAGCAACTACCTGCATGCAACCAAGAAATTCGACTGCATCGATTTCTATAGATGGAACAATGAAAGATGCAAACAAGAGCAAATACTATATAGCATTCGGGACATTAGGAGTCCTTTTTATCATTGTCCTTATCTCTTTGGTCTTCCGGAAGAAGAAAAGGAAGAGACGAAGGAGGAAGGAGGAAGACACGTCGTACCTCGGAACAAGATAGTAGTGATGACCAACAAATTCAGGTTATTCCACAGCAAATGGTTTACGAAATTTCACAGCTTTTGAAACGTTAAAAGAGAGTTTTAAAAAACTTATAAACACAAATGTTTTTGATGTGGTTTGACAGGTAACTGTTGAAGGATCAAGCACTAGTGGTTCGAGGCAGAGTAAGAACAGTCGCTCAGGCGAGCTGACAATATTCTCTCGGGAATAGGATCCAATGCGTTGACGCCCCAAATCGGAGATGGTATTCCATTGCAAACCTCCGTAATAACCTCCGATGTGCATTCCCTCGCTGCTATTACTCCAGATAAGTTCGATGGGACCAACTTCAAGTCGTGGCAGAAAAGATGCATTTCTTTCTAACCACACTGAAATTGGAGAAGTATCTCACGGAGAGCAAACCTGTTTTGCCTTCGGACAATACTAATCCCCGAGCTCTGGCTAGTGTCGAGGCATGGAACCATGGAGACTACTAGTGCCAAGGCTACATCCAGAACCGCCTGGTTGACCAAATGTACAATATGTACAGTGAGTTTTCAACCTCCAAGGCTCTCTGGAATGCAATGGATATGAAGTACAAGTCTTTCAATGTGGGCTCTGGAAAGTTCACTGCTGCGAAATTCCTGAACTACAAAATGGTGGATTCAAAACCCATCATGGAGCAAGTTCATGAGCTTCAAATGATCATCCAAGAGATATCCGATGAAGATCTGTGAAACCTTCACAGTGAATTATTTCATCGAGTAGTTACCTCCTATTTGGGTGGACTTCAAGAACTATCTCGATCATAAGCAAAAGGCTTTGACTTTGTCAAACTTGATATCCAGGCTGCAAAATGAGTCCCTCAAGCGAAAATCCATCACGGATATCACTCATGATACTAATGTAGCGGAGTACAAGAGGAAGGGAAAAGGCAAGTTTGTTCCCAACAAACCCGTGCCAAACAAGATCCCTCCTCAGACATCCACGGCCTTCAAGAAGCAGACATTCCCGAAAAAATTCGCAGGAAAGTGTACCTACTGCAACAAGAAGGGGCATTTGGCTTCCGAATGTCGTAGAAAGGCAAAGGAAGCTCAAGCAAACCTGACCAAAGCTGACATGTGCGCGGTGGTCACGGAAGCTAACATGGCTTAGGAAAACCCTAAGGAATGGTGGTATGACACCGGTGACACTACCCACATATGCATCGATAAGACGATGTTTAGCACCTATCAAAAGAGCAAGGGTGATAATCAGCTCAGGATGGGAAATGTGTCAAAATCCAAGATTGAAGACACAAGAAAAATCGTGTTGAAGATGGCTTCCAGAAAGGAACTCACTCTGAACAATGTGAAACACGTGCCAGACATGAGGAAGAACTTGATCTCAGGGGCCGTATTGGGCAAGCACGGATTTGCCGCCAATTACGAGTCCGACAAGCTGATCATCAAGAAGCATGGTATTTTTGTAGGCAAGGGTTATGAAAAGGACGGACTTTTCAAAATGTGTGTTTAGACAGTCCTCTGTAACAATAATGTAACCACTTCCAAAGTTTCAATAAAAAAGAAACAAGTTGCTTATTTGACTGAGTCTGATAACATTTTGCATGAACGATTAGGACATGTGAATTATAAATCTATACAAAGATTAATTAATTTGAACCTAATTTCAAAATGCAAAATAAACAAAGGCAAATGTGAAATTTGTGTACAAGCAAAACTTACAAAAACACCATCACCTCATGTTGAAAGAACAACCGAACCTCTTGGTTTAATACACACAGATTTGTGTGACTTAAAGTTTGTACAAACAAGAAGTCGTAAAAAGTATTTTGTAACATTCATAGATGATTGTACAAGATACTGCTATGTATACCTATTACGTAGCAAAGACGAAGTCTTGGAAAAATTCAAAGAATACAAGACCGAAGTCGAAAACCAACTTGGAAAAACTATTAAAATAGTTCGAAGTGATAGAGGAGGTGAATATGATGGACCTTTTAATGAATTTTGTACTGAAAAGGCATTATCCATCAAACCACTACTCCCTATTCACCAGAATCCAATGGAGTTGCGGAACGAAAAAACCATACTCTAAAAGAAATGATGAATGAAATGTTACAGGAATCTGGGTTATCCCAGAATCTGTCGGGGGAAGCTTTGCTCACCACAAACTATATCCTTAACAAAATTCCACACAAAGTCACTCGCAAAATGCCATATGAACTTTGGAAAGGTAACGTACCTTCGTAAAAATACCTCAAAGTGTGGGGGTGCCTAGCAAAAATCGCAGTACCACCTCCTAAAAAGCCCACAATTGGACCTAAAACCGTGGATTGTTTATTCATCGAATATGCACGCAATAGTAGTGCTTATCGGTTTCTGGTTCATAAATCAAACATACCAGATATCCATGTAAACACAATCATGGAATCATGAAATGCATCTTTCTTCGAACACGTGTTTCCTTGTAAGGCTAAACAAGGTTCAAAGCGAACTCGAGAAGAAAGAGACGCAACTACCTCTATAAATGAGGCAAGCACTTATGGGACATCATTAATGATATTGAAGAAGTGGATGATGAACCTAGACGTAGCAAAATAGCTCGTAAGGAAATTTCTTTCGGTGAAGATTTCTTAATGGTTTTTCTCCTCGAGAATGAACCAAGAACATATATTGAAGCCATGTCTACACAAGACGCACCTTATTGGAAGGAAGCCGTCAATAGTGAAATGGACTCGATTATGCAACATCATACTTATGAGTTAACCGAGTTACCACCATTTTCAAACCGCTTGGGTGTAGATGGATTTTCAAAACAAAATTGAAAATCGATGGCATAATTGATAAGTACAAGGCTAGACTTGTTGTGCAAGGATTTCGACAAAAAGAATGTCATGATTTCTTTGACACCTATTCGCCGGTAACGAGAATAACTTCAATTCGAATGCTGATAGGTATTGCAGCATTACGAGACCTCAAAATCCATCAAATGGATGTAAAAACTGCTTTTCTAAACGGTGATTTAGAAGAGGAGATTTATATGAAACAACCCGAAGATTTTGTAGTCCCCGGACAAAAACACAAAGTCTGTCGACTTGTGAAGTCTTTATATGGACTTAAAAAAACCCCAAAACAATGGCATGAAAAATTTGACAACGTCATGATGTCAAATGGATTTCACATTAACGAATGTGATAAATGCATATATATCAAAATTACACCTAGTGCGTATATTTTGCTCTGTCTATATGTAGATGACATGCTCATTATTGGGAGCAACAAAGATATTATCCAACAAACTAAGAACATGCTTAGTGGACAGTTTGACATGAAAGACATGGGTCTCGCAGATGTCATCCTAGGGATAAAAATCATACGGAGGTATGATGGAATAACTCTGTCTCAAGATCATTATGCCGAAAAAATCTTAGAGAGGTTCAAAAACCACTCTATTGGGACGGCAAAAACTCCTTTAGACTTGCAACTAACCTTGTCGAAAAATACGGGTGAAGCAGTTCAACAAGTGGAGTATGCTCGGGTTATCGGTAGTCTGATGTACTTAACCAATTGTACTCGACCCGATCTAGCACACGCAGTCAATTTACTGAGCCGCTACACAAGTAATCCAGGAAAACAAGACTGGAAAGCCATAACAAGAGTTTTAAACTACTTGCGATACACTAAAAACTATGGCTTGCACTATGGTAAAGATCCGACAGTTTTGGAAGGATACAATGATGCAAACTGGATATCCGACTCCAAAAACTCTAAATCCACAAGTGGATATGTCTTTACACTAGGCGGTGCAGTAGTGTCCTGGAAATCTTCCAAACAAACTCTGTTGGCTAGATCAACTATGGAATCTGAATTCATAGCATTAGACAAAACTGCAGAAGAAGCAGAATGGCTTCAAAATTTTCTGGAAGATATCCCCATGTGGGAGAAACCAGTCCCGGCTCTACGTGTACACTGTGATAGCCAATCGGCTATTGCACGGGCACTGAACACTCTTTACAGTGGTAAATCTTGTCATATCCGGAGACAACATAAAATCATTCGACACTTGATCTCGACTGGTGTAATCACAGTAAACTACATAAAATCGGCAGAAAACCTAGCTGATCCGTTTACTAAAGGTTTGCCAAGACATCAAGTAGTTAAATCATCAACAGGAATGGGTTTAAAGCCTATTAATTAAAGAGGGAGTTTTGATGGAAATCCTACTTACATGACTGGAGATCCCAGAAAATAAGTTCAAAGGGATAACTAATTCAAACTAACTCTACTTACAAGCACTAGAAATTACCCAGTTCCTAAGATGATATACAGTGCTACCTGTATAAAAAGGATAAGCGTTGCTTTTAATGATATTCACCATAGCTTTGATATATTTGGAGTAAGACAGGATACTTCATAAAACAAAGACTAATGACATATCACCTAGTGAGTGAGAAAAAGCCGTTTCTAGGAGAATGAACGAAAGGCTATATTCTCCAAATTCACTCATGATACCAGGCATATTCAAGGCCAAAATGAACACAATAGAGAACTTAGTTCTACGAGAAAATGAAACTGGGTTATGGCTGTTGTCTTGGTTTACATAAAAATTCGGATGGTTCAAGACATCATGTTCACCATCTGACCAAGTAAACCCGATAGATATTAATAATGAGTGGTTCAAAGCTGAAAAATGCAACCATCTCAGACACAATGATTTTTCACTTATACTCTCGAAAAGTTCGTCTGTCTAGTCTAGTCAGTTTTGTCAGTCTAGTCAGTAGAGTCATTCGAGTCTGTCGAGTCTTCATTTTTTTAGAGTCATTTCTATTCATGTGGGGGATTGTTGGACCAATTTAATCAATTTTAATTAACGCTTCATGGACCAAATTAATTAAAATATTAATTGGTAAAATATGAAGAGAAATAGACAAATGATAAACCACTTAGGCCTAAGAGTTTAAGTGTGTTTTATCATTTGTCCCACATTGCTTAGATTATAAAAAAATCAAGTGATATATAAGAGAGGACACACACTTCTATGTTCAAAAGTGTGCACCTAGAAAGAGAGATGGCCAAGCCACACACGCGCGCCACCGCCGCTCACTCGGCTCGGCACGGCACGTGGCTCGTGGGCTCTATATTTGGCACTTGGGCTATTGGATGATCAGATTCTTTTTGGTCAATGTCAACACAAAAGTCAACGCGTTTTGAAATCAAAAACGAAATAAAAACGTTTCTCCTTTCTTGCAGAATCATAATGGCTCCGTGTCTTGCGCTCCACATCCTGACATTACGCCTTGTGATTATTTCCCACGATCTGCGTCCTGTCTTTATGATAGAGGAGCTGATCACCTCTCTCTCTTGGCTATATATACAAGCTTCATCTCTTCTCATTCTTCACTCACTTATCTCTGAAACATCAGAAAGAAAAAATCCAGCAATCTCTCTCTCTCTCTTTCTCTCTCTCTCTCCCTCTCTCTCTCCCTCTCTCTCAGTAAGTGTCTCGAGAATATAGAGCTCTTTGCAATAGAGCTCTTTCGAAACCGAGTCTTTGCATATGAGTTATTGGGATGATTTTGAGAGCATTATGTATTTGGAAGCTAACATTAGTTATGTTAATTTGTAAGATGACACTTTTCTTCTCTTCCGCTGGGCTTTGTATTACTAACGGGCTTTTCTCATGGCCCATTTTCTTAAGTCAAGCTTTTTTATTTTATCTTTCTGCCCTAAATCATATATTGACTTGTTTCATTTTCAAATCTCATGTTACAAAACTTAATTCAACAATGTGATATTTGGCTAATCGTAGAGAAAAAAAAATCTATCTTATCCACTTTTTCACCCTCCAAAAGTCCCACAAAGCCCTTTCTAAAATGTCGTCAGCCTATTGTCCCTCCGCCGTCGCGGTAGCCGCCGCAGCCACCGCTTACTCCGCCGCTACCTTTAATCCGTTTTTCTCCTCCCACTCCAATTTCCGACTCTTCTATCGCTTTGCACCTAAATCCTTCAAACTCGTTGCCAATTGCCCTAATTCGCTTTTCCTCCATTCGAATATCCGTCGCCACCGCTTCTTCTGCGCCGCCGATATCGAAGACGAAATCCCGGCGTCAGAAGAAGAAGAGGTAGAAGAAGAAGAAGAAGAAGACGCAGATGGGAAACAGACGACGCAAGCGAGTGGTGAAGAAGGGAGGCTGTACGTTGGGAATTTGCCTTACACAATCACTTCTTCTGAGCTCTCCCAAGTCTTTGGAGAAGCTGGAAATGTCGTCGATGTTCAGGTTCATGTTCTACAGTTTCAAGAAATTCTATCAGATTGTTTCAAAATTTCAAGTATCGATTGATTTGGAGAGAGTTAAAGCAAAAATTAGGTTGAAGATTGTCACAGTATCAGCTGGATTATAGTTTATACTTAGATTAAGAATCTCAACTTTGAAGGAATACTAGCTTAGCTAATGTCTAATTGTTAAGCATTGTTGTTCTTTGTTGCAGATTGTTTATGATAAAGTTACTGACAGAAGCAGAGGATTTGGATTTGTAACCATGGGAAGCATCGAAGAAGCCAAGGAGGCCATTCAGATGTTTAACAGCTCTGTAAGTTCCATCATTTTGTTCCCTTTCGATCAAAAGATGATTCAGCTCCAGAATGTTTCTAGCTTGAGTATATGATTCTCTCTTGTTTGTATGTTGACTTGTGTAGCAAATTGGTGGTAGAACGGTGAAAGTGAACTTCCCGGAGGTGCCAAGAGGCGGAGAGAGAGAAGTAATGAGAACCAAAATCCGTGATAATAACCGGAGTTATGTAGACAGTCCTCACAAGATCTATGCTGGAAACCTTGGTTGGAATCTAACCTCACAAGGTCTAAAAGATGCATTTGCAGATCAACCTGGTGTGCTTGGTGCTAAAGTCATCTACGAAAGAAACAGTGGGAGGTCTAGGGGATTTGGTTTCATCTCTTTCGAGACAGCAGAAGATGTTCAGTCTGCTCTTAATGCCATGAATGGCGTGGTAAGAGGCTTCTCCCTCCTGTTTGGTTGGGTGATTTGTGGTTGAGACTCACTCGTTTTGGTTTCGGTTTGGGTCTTAGGAAGTTGAAGGACGAGCGCTGAGGCTAAATTTGGCTTCAGAGAGAGCCACTGAGTCTTCTCCTTCTGTAGCAGAAGGAAAGACTGAAGAGGGTAGTCTTGAGAGCAGCGAGGTGCTTTCGAACATCAGTACATGAAGCAGCAAGAGCACAACAGATTACCGACAAGTTTCAGACTGATAGCATGGAGGACCAGAAAATGAAAATTTTGCTATCTTTTATAACTATGTTGTATTCTACTGAGGCTAAAGAAGAAGATAATATATGGAATAGAGAACAAGAGATTGTGTGTAATCTTATTCGGAAATGTTTATTCCATAAATGGTGTAATGTAAAATCTCTTGATTCCAGAGCAATGCAGATTTTTGTCATGACCTCTGCTAGTTGTTCTCATGGTGACCGGAAAGCAGAGCATCTGCAGCAGAATCCAAGTCCTGAGGGAAGAAAACTCTGCAGAAATATAAACAATCCATCAGGACAAAAGCTTCACCGAACCGCGATTCTTTGTGGTCGATTTTTGGGATATGTGAATCTGAAATGGAGAAAGAACATGCCTGCAAGTGTTGTGGTACAAGGTTGAGCTAACTTGATTTATATCGCCAAGTCCTTTATAGCCAGCCACCACCTCAAGAACTTGCCTGGAAATGAAAATGATTGCCTAAGAAGTGTTCTAGAGACCGTACATATTAATGGATTTGACAACGGTTTCTCAAAGCTACACTCACCGAACTAAACAAGGTTCATTACGGCCCTTGACAATGGACTCTTGATCATACTTCTCCTTTTTCTTGGAAGGCCAAGTCGACTTTACAAATTTCATTCCGGCGTGTGTGTTCTTGATCTCACAATATGGAGAGTCGGTTTCGATCATCATCCTCTCTACGGGTATCCCTTTCATTACATTAAGATTCTCAGCTGTTTTCAACGAGCAGCCATTCACACCTACCAGTATAATCATATCAGCAATACAAAGACGCCAAGGAGTGCTAAAGCCTAAAGGCATAGTCTTTATCAATATTGGAAATCTGGTGGAAGTCTTTACCAATGTACATTTTATCGAAAGAAAGAAGCTTATCGCGGTCCAATGCACTACCAGTAAATGAATGAGCAACTCCTCCAGTGAACCTGAGAGTGGATTATGGAGTACGAATTAAGATGACTCAAAAAGTAATCCTGGGAAGTTTTTGTGTAATCATAGCTCGAGATAACATTAGCGTACAAGTTCACCTGTTCTTGTTTCTTTCAACAATTTCACAGAAATCCGCAGCAGCTGCTCGCATATGTAGGAACATAGGCAACTTTGTAGCATACGCTAGTTCGAATTGTTTCTCAAAATACCTTTCTCACCAAACAAAACATGGAAAATATTACGAGTAGAGAGAAATAAAAGAAACAATCAAAGGTGCGAAAAGATTCAATTTTTATGATCAAACTTACTTCTTCTGGATATCAGCTGGGCAGAATTGAAGCCTATCATAATCCAATCCACATTCACCAATTGCTACCACCTAAATTAATCACAAACGAGAAGAGTATTCCATGAATGATTTTGATCGGGATCAACACGAAAAGCCGTATGAAACCTAAAATCAATTCAAACTATGTATTAGATGAGAAGAAATAACACCTTCCCTTTCTGCATTCCTTCTTTGGCTAATGAAAAAAGATCTTGGTAATGCTTCTCCGGATCACCGCTCTCTTCAAACTCCTGATGGAAAGATAACATAACATTAAAGAACCATTCAAGCACAAGATTAGAAGTTGGTTACATGTTAAACTCTGAGAATTTCAAAGGAAAGAGACATTAAGGTACGAAAAAAACTGACATTGCATCTAGTTGGATGAACACCAACCGTACAGAACAACCTACCTGCAAGTGTACATCCACAATAAACAAAATTATAAAGATGGAAACTTTCTGAGAAAAAAAATCTGTAAAACAATAAAAACAAACCATCAGTTTCAGCAATTGCAAGAGCTTCTCTTGATTCTTCCAATGACCCACCAGTTACCTGTTCAAGAAATTTGACATTCGAATTACCCAAATTCTACTACCATTTCTGATCATTCAAGAAATATCCGATAAGAGTGACTCAACTATGATCCTATCGACTCCGGCAGACCAAGCTCGGTTCAAGACGGTGGCAATGTCGGGAACATGACAGTTCTTGCCATGATAAATCCCCTTGAACATCCCATCTGTGTAATTCGACAATTCTCATATGCTCAGAACATAATTTGATCAGAGAAAGATATGTTCACAAAGTGTTTGCGGAAATGCCTCAACCGACCTGTGAAGTTAACGGCTATGTCTGATCTTGCACAAACACATCAGAAGAGAAAATAAAAAGAATAGATAAGACAGAATCGTTGTACATTAGAAGAAATTGAAGAAGTTACAAAAACAAAAAATTGAACAATTCTTGATTTTGACTTGCCTATCATCCTCAACGACGCCATTGTGAGAGAGAGAGAGAGAAAATGGGACAACAGAACAAAAAAACTTTTGTCTTCTCTTCCAAATTTGTATTACTAATAGGCTTTTCCTAAGGCCCATTAACTTAAGTCAATATTTTGACTTATCTTTCTGCCTAATTCATATATGTTTCTGCCTAATTCATATATCGACTGATTGATTGTTTCATATTCAAGATGTGATTTTCTTTAGCAAACACGGATCAAAAATGCAATTCATTAGAAATATCATTATTGCGCTTCATAATAAAAAAAAAAAAATATGTGTTGATCGCATTATATATATACACAAACTTAAACCAATCAAAACATTAAAAAAAAAAAAAAAAAACAATATCCCAAAGCAGAGGCCTATGCATAGACCCAGAGAGCCCCCAAAAAAAAGATTTAGCGAAGTAGCCGCCGGGCAACAGACGGAGGTGGCGGTGGCTGAGCTTGCACCGGAGTGGCTTGACGGTTCGAACCTCCTCCTCCACCACCACCATTATTCTCCCAAGGCTTAACCGTAAACAAGACAACTAAGACCACAATAATGATCAATAACAAAATGGCGTAGCAAGTCCACTTGCGAGTATTCTTCTGATAGAACCGAGCCTTAACGAGCCGGTCCGCACCAGACCGAACAAGCGAGTTAGCTCGTTTGACGTTACCTTCAATATCGTCGAGCTGTTGACCCTGATGCTCAACCAACACAGCCATGTCTAGAAACACTTGGTGCAACTCATTCAAGCTCTTCTCAATGTCTTTCACTGCGTCGTGTCTCTCTTGTATCTCGTTAATGGTGTCCAAAATCCTACCACGACCTTGTTCTTGTATTGCTTTTTGCAAAAATGTTTCGCTTTCTCCTACAAGATTTGATAATTTCAATATCTTGTTTATAAACCATAACCATCACAATTTAAACTAAACCTCAAAAAATTAACAATTTCTTATAACTAATTTCCTTTTTTTTCTCCATACTCAACAACTTTGTTCTTTTGAAATTTGAAATTTTGAAATTAATCTGAAAAGATAGAGAAAATTATTCACCTGTGGAGATTAGACGATCGACGGTATCTTCGTCGGGATTTTCTCCGGTGACGGTGAAGTACCTTCGCTGAATCGTCTCTCTGTACTCCGTCGAGATCGTCTCTCTCACTCGATTGAAATTATCCATCGCATCTTTCAGCTTCTTCCTCAACCCGTTAACCACCGTCGTCCTTTGCCGGTCCGCCGATGATCCCGGTCCACTTTCCGGTAAACTCCGGTTTGCTTCATTCGCACGATCTAGCGCCTCGAGGTTTCCTTTCACGCGTTTCGCCGTCTTGAGCGCCGCAGAAACGTCGGAATCCATCTTCTCCTTAAGCTCTTTCACCGCCTTAGCGTTATGAAGCGTCTTGCTCTTCTCGTGGCTCGATCGGAGGCTTTGACAGAGGCGATCGAGCTCTTTAAGATCACCGTTCACCTCCTCCACGTCGAGGTAAAACTTGTCGAGGTTATTCCCACCGTGGCAGCTTCCGCCGGAGAATTTCGCCTTTGACATCTGGATGCCGTGCGAGTGCGGCGGCGATGAATCGTCCCCGACGGAGCGGTTGAAAGAACGGGAGAGAAGATCGTTCATGGCTTCGATGAGAAAATTCAAAGGGATTTGAAAAAAAAGAAAAATCTTTGAAATTTTTTGTGTTTGTTACGAATGTTTTTATAATTGAGTAATTGAACAGTCCTATCAAAACACGGTTTTGAAAAAATGGAAAGTGCTTTGCCATTGTCAATTTCGTTTACCTAACCGGATTTTTCTTGTTAGTGAACCGAAACACGTTTTCCAACATCTCCATTTAGCTAAACCATTTTGTTGGGTTAACTAAACCACGTCGAGTACCAGATTTTATGTGTGTGGAATCGGTCAAATTTCATGGACTTGTACAAATACGAGTCGGACAATAAAATTCAATTTTGTTCTTGGTTGGTTTGATTGTTTGAACCGGTCGGTTTGAACAGAATTTCCAGGAAAGTGGATAAGGCTATGAATGTAATGTATTGAAAATTATGCAAAAGTGGAAGATTTTATAATACAAGATTCATATTAGTCGCCGGAGACAATTAAGACGAATGTTTGAATTCGTCGCTGTCCATTTCTAATATTTAAATACTAATGTAGTTTCTAACATATTTTCTCGTGATATTGATGTATAATACCTTTTTGCCCAACCATTTTGGTAGTTTTTTTCCTCTATTTTAATCAAGGAGTGGACAAAAACCGGAAAAACTGAACCAAAACAAACTTGTTTAAATCGAAAATTGAACGCAAATCTAATTATAAAACGAAACTTGTTTATTTATATCATCATAACATAAAAACACAAACATAAAGGCAAAGAAAGGCAATAATCTACATATATGTAAAAATTAAATTAAATTACCACTGAACAAGTTTTTTTTCTTTTTTGTTTAATTAACAACACTACTGTTATAAAGTCGTCTACATCCTTACTTTATCCAATTACAAACCCAAATAACCCCATTTTAAATACTTTTAAAGGCTAAAACCCATCGTTTAATCTTAAACCGTTGATTGATTTCATCGGCACACGAAAGAGGAGACGACGAGAAAGCTTCGGTCACGAAATAGGTGAATGTGGTGGTCGGTTGCAGCGTTAGCGTTTGGATGGTTAGCGATAGAGATCGTTTTTAAGCTATTCCTCGACAAACAGTTAGAGATTGTGATGGCGATCAAGCTCTTTCAGGTCACCGTTCACCTCCTTCACGTCGAGTTAAAACTTATAGAGGTTATTCCCATCATGATAGTTTCCGCCGGAGAATTTCTTCTTTGACATCTCTATGTTGTGCGAATGCGACGGGGATGAATCGTCCGCGACAAAGCGGTTGAAAGAACGGGAGAGAAGTTCATTCATAGCAGCTGATAAGATACTACAAATCTTCCAAAATTCAAATGAATTTGGAAAAAACATCTTTGATCTTTGATCAAAATTGTGTTTGTTAGAAGTGCATTTATAATTTGACGAGTTAGTGATGAAAAGTCTTTCTAAACGCGGATTTTAAATTGTTTGTTATAGTCAATTTAGTTTACCCAACCGGGTTTTTCTTATGAGTGAACCGAAACACGTTTTCCAACATATCCATTTAACTAAACCAAGTCGAGTACCATATTTTATGTGTGTGGAATCGGTCAAATTTCATGAACTTGTAGTTGTACAATACGGGTCTGACAATAGAATTCCTTTTTTGTTTTTTTGTGAGTTTAATTTCTTGGTTGGTTGATTGTTTGAAAATCTACATATACGTAAATTACCATTGAACAACATTTCCAGCGGTTCAAAAACCAAAAACAAAAACATTTTGATGTTAAATTTGGAGTTTAGACTATGTTTAATATTGTTACATGTTCATGTAGTTTGATTTAATTTCAGTTATTTTTGCATATTTTCGGGTAAATTTAATTAATTTCAGGTAAAATATAATCAAAATAACCGAAACAAATGATATTCGAACATTTTCGGGTATCTATAGGTATAATTCTTTTTAACCGAACTGATCCGAAATCGAGTAAAACCAACCCGAAATCGAACCGAAACTTTATGGGTACTTATATAGATCCAAAACTCTTCTACCCATATGATCCGGACTCAATCGATTCCTACTCGAATCCATCTGAATAGCCGAAAGTCCAGTACTAACATTTTCAGTTACTGCTTAAAAGTTTAAAATGGGCTTTGGCCCAAAAGGCCCGTTTTAATTAATCTAAAGGCTAAAGCCCATCTCTCAGTCTTAAACCGTCGATTGATTCCATCGGCACGCGGAGGAGGAGGAGACGACGACGCAGCGATGGGAGGAAAAGCTTCGGGCACGAAACAAGCGACTGTGGTGGTCGCAGCTTTGGCGTTTGGATGGTTAGCGATAGAGATCGCTTTTAAGCCTTTCCTCGAAAAACTCCGCTCCTCCATCGACAAATCCGACCCGACAAAAGACCCCGATGACACCGCCGCCGAAGCCGTACTCGCCGCCGCTAATGAGACGTCGTCCGACGAGGGTATGTAAATTAGGGTATTACAAGCTGTTCCAATTCGTGTATTGATGAATCCGTGTGGTTAATTTGATTCAGCTTGAATAAAAAAAGACAAGTTTATTATTTTTGCACAATTTGATCTTTCCACTACGCATTGGCTATTAGTTTTTGGAAATGCTGCTATTTCTGAATTAAATTGTTTATTTTCATATCAAGAAGCCTTAATCTAACCAGCTTATGATGAAGTGCTATGACTAATCATACTTACATATAGGTAGGAGTTTACATGTTCTATTATTATTACACAGTTGAGAAACAAAAAGTTGGATATAGTTTCAAGCATATTGATTCATCTTGAGGAAAATATTATCGAACTTTACAATTACTTTAGATGGTAAACTCTATCGAGACATGAGATTGATTAATAAGGATCTTGACCATATCTTGAAGTCTCATTAAGTCAAGAGGACTTTAACTTGTGAGAGACCTATAAGTGTTAGATTTGAGTGACTAACATCTTAGTAACAAAACAAACAACTTTTTGTTTGGTTTGTCCTAACACCATTGTATTCAACAGTGATGTACATGTTCTCTTTAAAAAGCTTTTGATTTGCATTGTGTACTCTGTTTGTCCTATACAGAGCTCAGACAATGATAAAAAGACAGTGATGGAGCTTTCACTGTTTTTAAAAGAAAAAGTTAAATTTAAAATCTGTGTAAAAAACTATGAAATTTAACATATGATGATAAAAGAGGAGACTTAGAGACGACGACTTAGTTCATATATCAAAAGCATAAGAGGGAGCACCAAGAAAGTATATCCCTTCTCTAATGGAGACTTTTTAGTTAGAAATTTGTCTTCATTGTTTGAGGAAAATATCAAACCTGACAATTACAAGTTTGATATTTTCCTGACATTAGGGCTTCAGATTATCTCTTTCACCATTATTTTGTTAATGCAAGAGTTTTCTTCAGTACATGCTTAAGTCTAAATCATCAGGTTTATCTTCCGATGCCTAAACCATTTCTTTGTTGATAATTTGCCCCACTTTATACGCTAGATTGTCCCACACAGAGCCCAAACAATGATAAAAATATGAGATGGACCTTTCACTGTTTTAAAAAAAAATGAAGTCACAAGAAGGATCTGTAGCTGCAGAGAGAGGCCTCAGGTTAAAAAGTCTCCTCTCAAGTCATGGTGAGTCTAACTTGTAAGATTTACTTATATGGGCCAGATTGAATGATTAACATCTTAAGCTAAAAGCTATGCAAAAAAAGCTTCAATGTCTGAGTCATCAATTACATAATATAAGCTCTGATTTATCTGCAATTTTCCATGAAAGATAGATAGGCTCTTACCACAATTCATTGCATATCAAAAGGCTCGAGAGTCTTCAAATCTATTCGTAAGTATAAAACTATTCAGGCTATTATTACAGGGGATTATCAAAATGCCTTTGATTTGCATTTTCTACACTGTTTTGTGCTACACCTCAAACAATGATAGATGAGATGGGCCCTTCATTGCATTTATTTTATTAATTTAGGCAATGATGACACTGCGGTGTGGGATAAACTGTCTCCATTCGAAAGCCTATTATAAAAAAATAAAGTAACAAATTTATGATTATAAAGAAAGAGACTTTGAGAAGACGACTCGGGGAAAAAGACTAAAACCAAGAAACTACATAGGAAAGACGCAGGAAACTACTACATGGAGACATATAAGAAAATTCCTTAAAAACCCAAAAACATCATCTCTCTGTAACTCTACTTCGAACCATGGAAGATTGTAGATTCGAGACGAGTGAGTTACAAGCATCGTTCATGATGTCGACTCCGTTATGGTCCGATTCTTGGAGTTTATGCAACGCCGCCAATTGCGCCAGGAGTGTTCAGATCCACCACATCGCCGGAATCATGTACGTTGCTTTACCGGCGGTGGAGATGATTCAATTGGGCGATCTCGTGGGCTTGGAAGTCGCCGGAGATGGGAACTTTTCCGGCTTAACCGCATCATTAGCCTCCGATGAGCCACCGCCTATGGTTGACGCTGCCATACTCAACCTCTTCATTCAATCAAAGGTTTGTTTTCTCTTTCACCTTTTCTTTTTTGGATGCAATATTACGGATTTATCAGTATTTTTTTTATTTTTATTTATATAGATATATCCATAACACTTGGATTTCCATTAATGGGTTGACATAAAATTGCAAATTCCATAAATGACAAATTCCATCACAAAGGGGAAAATAACAAAAATACCTAAATTCCATCAGAAATTTATGAGTATTGATTTGTGAAAAAAAGGGACTTTTTTCAACTAAATTAACGTTACATACTGGTGGTTGGTAGAGCAAAAAGATGACAATATTATTTGTTTTTTTTATATATATATCTTAGTCGTCTAATGAGTTATAAACCAAATAATGATTTTTTTTTGGTAGAGTATCACCACCACCACCAACCCAATAGGTACAAATAGACAATAGATTAATTAAAAATATTCTCTTATAAGAAATCCTGAAAAGATTCGTAGATACAATAAATTTCCACCACGTAGAGAATATGATAATATATGACATTGTCGTGACCTCGGATATATCATAAGCAAGTAAAATTGAGTTTTGGTTTGGATGCCACGTCCGCGCAAGTGCTTTTAAAAATGATTAAAGGCTGAGTGAAATGTTGTTAATGGGTAGCTTTATGCTTAAGCACACCTCGGCGAAGTTTTTGAGTGTGCGCCCAACTTTTTTTTTTTTTTTTTTTTTTTTTCATCTTCGCTCAACATATCCGGAGTCAGGAGCTCTAGGCCTAGGTTTTTTAACCGAATTGAATCGAAGTTTTGATTTTTGTTCGGTTACTTGGGTTGAACCGATCAACATAATATTAAAATTGATTCGATTCTTAATTTGATTTGGTTCAATTCACCCGAACATATCAGTTTTTTCAAAAAAAAAATTCTAACCGAATTAGAACCAAATTTCACAAAAAAATCGAGAAAATTCCGAACCGAAGAACTGAACTAACCGAATTTACTCGAATTTATCCGAATTTAACCGAATTTAAATAAAAATTCCAAAATTTTTGGTTCAATTCCGTAAAACTTTCAAAATCCGAACTACCCGATATCCGAACCGAACCGAATTGTAGTTTATTTCGATTATTTCCAGTGAAATTTTTTCGAACCGAACTATCCGACTAGTCGAACTATCCAAACCGAACAACCCAAAGAAACTAAACTCGCAGACTTATAATAAATTGTGACTGAAAGAGTAGAGGTTCCATATTCGAGTGCTGAAAATAGAGAAAGAATTTAAACTCCGCTCTTATCTTTGATTCGAAAAAAATTATGAGTTTGGCCCAAAACTTTTAGAATATCAAGAAAAAAGCGCTCAACATTTAGCTGATATTAACAAATTATGCTTCACTACTTAATACACCAATTAATATATAGGTTAATTATTGATACACCATAAATATATAGGTTAATTATTGATTTAAAAAGAGTAATTTAACAATTTTTTTTAATCTTTTGATAGTTAATGCACCATAAATATATAGGTTATGAACATAAATAATTAATTATGTATTAAATAAGAAAATATATATAAATTTTCTCTTAAAATTATCAAATGGAAGACAAGAAAGCACTCTTAAAAATATTTTAGCATGGACACGTTAACATAGTCTTTTGGTTTGTTCATGCATTACTTTTATTATTATTATCTTTTGGTTTCGATCGGAATTTTTGCATCCAAAGTTAAACCAGTTACAGTAATTTATGGATAATAAAATAATATTTCTTAGAAATTCTTATGTATATATAAAGTATCAATAATATATATATATAATTAAAATAATATACTAAAATATGATTTTTGTGTTGTTTGACTTTTTAAAGTTAAAAATTTGTTAGAGTTCATCTTTATTTTTATTTTTCATATGCATCAAATAAAAAATTTAGACAGAATAATAACATAGTCTCGCCTTCACCTCCATCATCATCATTACATAGAAAAGACATAATTTCTTATAAATTTTAAACTTTTAAACATATACCATTATCATCTTGATAATTTAATAGACTATTAACCTACATTCTATTTCCATATATTACTAATCATAACTTTAATTTCACACATGTTATCTTTACAATTATATTCATCTAATTTTGTTGATATAATATTTTTTAAAAGAAAATTTTAAAAGATTGTGACCTAATAAAATTTTCTCTTTATAAGTGAATAAATATTACTTTATCAATAAACTAATATCTCGTAAAATAATAATTTTTTTAAATTCCAATATTATGAATTTATAGAAGTTTTACAGTAATTGGTAAATTAGTCTTAAAATGACATTACTAGACTGAAACTGTTCAATCAGAAGGTAGATCTATATCTGATTTATTAGAACAAGTTTCGTTCCTGCTAATCTCGAATTAATCAACCAATTTATGGTAATTATCGATTAAACGGCCTATGAACAGATCATAGAAGGATTGGAATTACAAGGAAGAAAGCAGGTTGTGATAACCGGACATTCAACCGGCGGCGCATTGGCCGCTCTCACCGCACTTTGGCTTCTCTCTCAACCTTCGCCACCGTCATTCCGCCTCCTCTGCATCACCTTCGGCTCTCCTCTGCTCGGAAACCAATCTCTCTCTTCCTCAATTTCCCGATCACGTTTAGCCCACAACTTCTGCCACGTTGTCTCAATCCACGACCTCGTTCCCAGAAGAAGCGGTGAACAATTCTGGCCCTTTGGAACATACCTCTTCTGTTCCGACAATGGAGGTGTCTGCTTAGACAACGCTGCTTCAGTTCTTCGGATGTTTCTCATACTCAACAACACAACCGGAGCTCCAAACATCGAGGAACATCTCAGGTACGGACACTATGTGTCCACACTCTCTCTCCAGTTTCTTAAATCTAGAAACTTTCTTGGTGGGAATATCTCAGACAATAGCTACCAAGCTGGTGTGGCATTAGCCGTAGAGTCTCTAGGATTCTCTAATGATGACCCAAGTGGTGTATCGGCCAAGGAATGTATAAAAACAGCTACAAGAATCGGTCGTGCACCGATTTTGAGAGCGACTGAGTTAGCTGTTGAGCTTGGTAATGTCTTGCCATCTAGACTCGAGATTCAATGGTACAAAGAACGTTGCGACGCGTCAGAGGAGCAACTCGGTTACTACGATTTCTTCAAACGATATTCGTTGAAAAGAGACTTCAAGGTGAACATGAGTCGCTTAAGGCTAGCTAGGTTTTGGGACAGAGTGTTTGAAATGATAGAGAAGAATGAGTTACCTTTTGATTTTCATCTTGGGAATAAATGGATTTACGCATCGCAATTCTATCAACTCTTGGCCGAGCCACTCGACATTGCTTATTTCTATAGCGATTCAAGGAGTGTTGGGCATTACTTGGAGAAAGGGAATAGACCCAAAAGGTATGAAGTGATTGATCAGTGGTGGAGAAGAGAAAGAAAGCCTGTGAAAGAGAAGTTTGCGAGAAGCAGGTACGCGAGCGCCACGCAAGATACTTGCTTTTGGGCTAAGCTTGAGGAAGCAAAAGAGCGTTTGGATGAGTTGAGAAGCGAGAGTAGCACTGATGTGCATAAACGGTCTTTGTTATGGGAAAAGATTGTTGGATTTGAGAGTTATGCGGATACATTGGTGAAGAAGATGGAGGTTTCGGAGGATGTTTTGGCGAAGAGGTCGAGTTACAGTGTTTGGAGGGAGAATCTGAGAGAGTTCAAGTTCAAAATGGGTAACGGAATTGAGATGGTTGTTGATGAAAGTTCCGCGATGGAGACTTAGTAGGATTTAATAGCAAATCTAATGTATGATTATGCTATGTAACAATCTTTATCATTGATCATGTTTAATTATGCAAACTTTTTCTAATGTAAGGTTATTATTCTGAAACCATCTTTATCATTGTTGTTCAACAAGTTTATTTATGCAACTAGATTTACGATCCGCATATATGCGGGTTTATAATTTATTATCTTATAATCTGTGAAAAAATAAAAAACCACGAAAATATAGAAAACAAAATCAGATCATCCGTAAAAAAAGATTGAAAACTCTAATACAAAACTACTGATCGAGAAATTTAACAGTTATTTATTTATTTTGATTCATTTATTATCGGATTTTCAATTAAATTCTATAACATATTTCAAATAATTAGTTTTCCTATTCCCATTTGAATTAGATGTAGTTTTTTACTATTTTGCTATATCTATTTTTCAAAATTTTGATGAATTGATTATCATATTTCTATTTAAACTATTGTTACTCTTTTAATATTCTATAAACCTGTAAAAAAAACTAAACACGAAAAAATGGAAAACAAAATCAGATCACCCGTAAAAATAAATAAAATAAGATTAAAAAAATCGATACGAAAGCACTAATAGAGAAACCTAACAATTAGTTACTTATTTTGATTCTCCTATTTTTCTTATATTATATTATTTTCAATTAAATTTTGTCATATTTTTCAAATAATTAGTTTTTCATATTCCTATTTGAATTATGTTTACCTTTTATTATGTAGTTACTTATATTTATATATATTTTTTTCAAAATCTTGACGAATTGATTCTCATATTTTTATTTGAATTAAATTTACTTATTTTTTAATCATATTTGACTTTTATTTTTCTTTTCTGAATCGACATATTATCTTTCTTATGATGAGAGAATTATATGTCTTTTATTATCGGATTTTCAATTAAATTCTATAACATATTTCAAATAGTTAGTTTTCCTATTCCCATTTGAATTAAATTTAGGTTTTTACTATTTTGCTACTCATATATCTATTTTTAAAATTTTGATTAATGGATAATCATATTTCTATTTGAACTATTGTTACTATTTTAATATTCTATAAACCGGAGAAAAATTAAACACTAAAAATGGAGAACAAAATCAGATCACCCGTAAAAATAAATAAAATAAGATTGAAAAAATCGATGCGAAATCACTAATAGAGAGACCTAACAATTAGTTATTTATTTTGATTCTCCTATTTTTTCTTATATTATATTATTTTCAATTAAATTTGTCACATTTTTCATATTCCTATTTGAATTAGATTTACCTTTTATTATGTAGTTACTCATATTTATATATATTTTTTCAAAATCTTGACGAATTGATTCTCATATTTCTATTTGAATTAAATTTACTTATTTTTAATTATATTTGACTTTTATTTTTGTTTTCTGAATTGACATATTATCTTTCTTCTGATGAGAAACGAATTATATGTCTTTTATTATCGGATTTTCAATTAAATTCTATAATATATTTCAAATAATTAGTTTTGATATTGCTATTTGAATTAGATTTAGTTTTTTACTATTTTGCTACTCATATATCTATTTTTAAAATTTTGATGAATTGATTATCATATTTATATTTGAACTATTGTTACTCTTTTAATATTCTATAAACCGGAGAAAAAACTAAACACGAAAAATAGAAAACAAAATCAGATCACCCATAAAAATAAATAAAATAAGATTGAAAAAATCGATGTGAAATCACTAATAGAGAAACCTAACAATTAGTTATTTATTTTGATTATCCTATTTTTCTTATATTATATTATTTTCAATTAAATTTTCTAACATTTTTCAAATAATTAATTTTTCATATTCCTATTTGAATCAGGTTTACCTTTTATTATGTAGTTACTCATATTTATATATATTAAAATAATATTTATTTTTTATTTGAGTTAGAATAAGATTTGTTTTATAATCTGATAAATACAAATATATAAGGGCTTTTTTTGAAATAAGATTTGTTTGGCATATGGCAAAATATAATTGGAAAATTTTTTTTACACTTGTCAAAATCTAATCGATCGGATGCCACATGTCACTATCGTGTTAATTACAACGTTTGATTAATATATATTTGTTTTTTATTTGAGTTAGAATAAGATTTGTTTTATAATCTGATAAATACAAATATATAAGGATTTTTTTTGAAATAAGATTTGTTTCGCATATGGCAAAGTATAATTGAAAATAAAAATTTATACTTGTCAAAATCTGATCGATCGGATGCCATATGTCATGATCGTATTAATTACAACGTTTGACGCATCAAATTTTATATAATAAGATAGTTTCTAATGTTAAGCTATTACTCTAAAACCAACATGTAGTATGATAGTGATCTAATCTGCTGCATATAGTATAAGGTAAGCTAATTAATTATCAAGAGAACTTTATAAAAAATACTATATAGAAAAACGTTAAGACCCACATAGGATTCTTGGAGATTGCCATTAATTAAACACATGATCCAAGAAGCTCTTTTTCCCATTCAGATTTTCTTTTCCAAGTACCCTTTTTTGTGTGGGTATATAAATCAATTAAATTGAAGTCAAAGTAAACAAACAGAGAGGGTCCTTTTTCTACAAAACTTGTGCTTTCTTGTTTCACCCTCTCTTTCCTTAGTTTTTATTCACAGATCGTTACGCATACCTTACATACCATTTTCATAGTATATAATATATGATCCGTCTATTTACAAGTTCTGATTCTTAACGGCTTTGACCAAATCTTTATCATCCTCACGAATGTTTATTCATATGGGTGTAAGATTGATAGAAGCATTATTTTTAAATTTAATGCGATTTTACATTCTATTAAGAAAAATAAGACGTGATATAATATGTATATATATATTATATAGTAATCGTGCAGCCTCCAGTAACCAAGCCGTACAAATAGCTCAATGTACACCCAATAACCCATCTCTCCCAAGAGGCCATAGGCTTCTTATTTCGCTTCGAAACAATCTTCAAGACGATCGATTAGATAACCATTTTCTAATTCATATTTTATTATAAAAATCACTATCTAAATATATAAAAGATTCAAAACTCTTAACACTGTCTCCCCCAAGAAGCAACAGTGAGTGCACCCTTACGAGGCAATTGCTCCCCCACACTTCCTCCACTCTCCATCATCCACGTGTCACACCATCTTCACATGCACAAACTCTCACACACATTCATGCATTCGTATATAATGCATTCTAATGGTGAGAGAGTAGAAAAGAGAGAGAGATATGGAGAGAACAGAGGCCGTGATGTCATCGTTTATATGGCGGCCAAACGCAATCGCAAACGCAAACGCGAGCTGTCCAAGATGTGGATCCTCCAACACAAAGTTCTGTTACTACAACAACTATAGCCTAACTCAGCCTCGTTACTTCTGCAAAGGCTGCCGCAGATATTGGACCAAAGGTGGATCCCTCCGCAACGTTCCCGTCGGCGGTGGCTGCCGCAAATCCCGCCGCCCCAAATCCTCCTCCAGTAGTAACGCTAAAACCGGCCTAACCGCTAATTCTGGTGGCTCCGGTGGTTGTGGCTCACCGAGCATCGATCTTGCTCTCGTTTATGCCAATTTCTTGAATCCAAGGCCCGACGAACCCACACTACAAGAAAACTGCGATTTAGCCACGGTGGTAGACACGGATTTTCTGGTCGATAATCCTAGTGGTGCGTCGATGGACCACTCATGGAGCAATGATGGTCATCATCAGGTGGAACACATTGTGGAGGAATGTGGTTATAATGGGTTGCCTCCGTTCCCTGGTGAAGAGCTTCTTTCTAATGAAACTAATGGTGTTTGGTCTGATGCTTTGTTGATTGGTCATAACCATGTAGACGTTGGTGTGACTCCGGCTCAGGCTGTGCACGAACCGGTGGTTCATTTCGGTGACGAATCCAATGACTCCACCAACCTCTTGTTTGGAAGTTGGAGCCCTTTCGATTTCTCAGCCGATGGATGATCCTTGCATTTAAAAAACAAGAGTTTGTATTGTACCTATTATACAGAAAATATACACATTTATATAAAATCTTATGGATCATTTCATGTAATTAAGAGGGTCGATAATTTTAAGTACAACTTTTAAGGGTAATGTATACATAGGCTATAGAATACTTACTTTTTTTGGGGGTTATTCTCGACCTATATGATGCTATAATTAGTCGCTTTCAAGATTTTCCCAAGGATCCCACGTGGGAGGTCCTTGTCTTTGGATTCGATTGAGATTTGCTTGTTACTTGAAGTTGCAATTCACAGAAAGTGAGACGCACGTGTACCACGGGTGCACGTGTGAGCCTTGTAGTATCTCTCAGTGTAGATCCTTCTCCAAAAGGGAGTGTAAGAGAAAGAGCATATTTGTTCCTACTTTTCGTTTAACTTTTTTCTACAATTAATCATTTTTTTAATAACACATTCAATTAATCTTTATTGCTATCGCTTATTACAGCTCGGGTTTATGTTTTTTCACCTCACAATGATAAAGATTAATTTAATTGATTTGGTCTAATTTTGTTGGAATTCGTTTTTGACAATATGGTTTTACACCAAAAATTTTTTTCGGTGGAGACGTTCATTCCATGACCGGATTTTAGGCACAATAGAATCGTCTTCGTAAACATTATAACGTAGTGTATTTACTTATCAAAATCAAAGTTGATTTGAATGAGAAATAAAGTTCCAAAGTAGATGACTCGAAAAACTTAGAAACCTTCCAAAAATTTGACTAAGTGTAAAAACTAGCAAATATTTCACATTAGAAGTTTGGATTAAAAATCCTCAAGTTTATAAAGTAGAAAATTCCTAACAAGGTTCAAAACCTTATATACACTTTGGTGTATAGGAGAAAGAAGATATCCGGACCGAGCTTCAACTTTGGTAAATGGACCAATGATCCATAAGATTTTTCTTTTGGTCCAAATTTATTTTGGAACATATTGTTGATAATTCAACAAAGAAAATTTCTCCTTTAATTAATTATATATTTATAATATTAAGAGAAAACAAACATTGATTGAATTTTTAGTCAATCGTTTTTATTATGGGAATCAATTCTCATAACTTCTCTAATAAGTAATCAACTTTATTACACGTATACATTATGTTTGGTTTATAAAACAAACCATGCTCCTCTCATCCTAATGATCGAATGATTATCAACATAATCACAACAACAAAAATCTTTCATATCTTTTTTATTTTATTTTTATTTTTTGTGTCTGAGAGTATAACACAGAAAAACGTTCGTTAGATTCTATTATTGAGTTGTGCAAAACAGAATCGATTGCAGTTGTATCCTGAGATTCGGAATGCCACACAACCATCACACTACGAGACATTTTCAGAATTAAGGATAAAGATCATATCTTGTCTGTGCAAATCTATCTTCTTCCTAATTTTTGTATCGATATTTTTGTCATATTATCGATTTATTTTATGCAATTTCTTTACAAATATCAATTTGCCCATATAGTAATTGTGTTATTACAAATTTATCACAAGTTTGATATGTTAGTTTGGCTGCCTCACTTTGACCAGAAAAAAGAAGATTGGCTAGCTCACAAAATGTATAGGTTATAGGTATATGGTTTAAAGTTATATGTATTAATAAATATATACACACGTACGAACACATACATATGCATATAGAAATATATTAACGTGTTTAAAAAAGAAAAAAATATATCTAAGTATTACATATTTTTAGAGATATATGTGTATATCAACACATTTAAATGTTAGACGGACTAATCCTTGATAAATCAAATCAAACACCTTACTTTTAAAAGAGAGTATCTGACTAAGATGTATACTCGTTGGGCAATTCAAGTTCACGGTCGGGAGTGTCATAAGGCTGCCAAGTAACCTGTGAAAATATAATCAAGTATTTAAGTTACAACAAGAATACATAACCATATATGCATAGTTTATATAGTCCTAAAAGAAGGTATTACCTGATTTTCCTTCCTGTTTTAAGCATGTCTTGGAATGCTTCCAGCCTGGTTTTCTTATATGCTTTAGACAATATCTTCATCCACTCCAAAATCAAAGGAATCTGGATGGTAAAGGATATAAAGACAATCCAATACGTAAGCATGGAAATCGCTCTAATGCAAATACCTGCAAAAAAATAAAAATAAATAACAATTGTCATATTCATGTATTATGAAACAAAGTAACTTATAAAACCTTATTAACTTATAAAAAACTTAATAATGGTCTTTATAAAATAATGGTTTTATAAACCAACTTATAAAAACTTTAAAGTTTTATATACCAACTTATAAAAATTATTAAGTTATATACGTTTTTATAAAGTTTTATAAGTTTCTATAAGATTTTATAAACCAACAATTGAGTATAAAGTATAAGGTTTCATATACCAACTTATAAAACCTTATATAAAGTTTGATAAGGTTTTATAGACCAACTTACACAATTTGCATAATATTGTTTGGTTTTTTTTTAACAAATTAGGAAGGTTTTTCTAAATTATGAATAAAAACCCGAGTAGCAAAAGTGTAACACCCGTCCCCAATCATCTTGTGTCATAGGTCTCACGTCTTAAAAACCACAAGTAATACACTTGCACACGCTAAAAGAAGAAAAAGAAGGGTAGTAATGAATTACTCAGTGAGGACATCTCTGCCCACCAAAACATAAAACACATTTCTACTACTATAAAACAATCATCAATTCACATAAACCTAGACACTAACAAACATATAACCTGTTTTACTTGCCAAGCTATAACACATATCATTCTTCTTGCCCATTATGCAAGACATATAAACATCGTTAGGTTCATCCATCCTTGTGATGACATTGGAAGCTCATGCGTGGAGGCGGTCCTTGTGGCTCAGACACTCCCATACTGGACTCGTCAACGGTTTATGAGTTACAATGAATCTGTGAATCCATTGCAGACCAACATATGGAAAAAACGCTGTCCTTTTAGCTCAATTCTTCCTTTTTGATCTCATACATTATTATATCATAGCATATTATATCATATCATATTATATCATATCATATCATCACAACATCATCATGTATACCATCATATTAACTATGCCTAACAATTAGATCTAAACCTACATGTATGAATCATGTAACATAATAGAAGAAAATATGGATTATGCTTCCACATATCCCACCCTCACCCTAGCCACTTTGATGAAGAAGACAAACACATTTTTCACCTTCCTTCTTCTTTAGACAGATTCGCTGTCTCAATTTTGACAACATGATTCCCCATGCTCCTGAACTTCAAATCGGTTGTCATTCAACTGGAACCTTGATACATGAGTCATGAAGGCTCTTGTAAAGTTTCAGCTCATTCCGAGCTTGTTTGCTCAATCAAACAACACAACTCAACAAGCTCGTCCGATCTGGATTCTGCACAGAACAGTCCCGGAGATACAAGTATAACTCTCAAACTATTGAATGAAATGAGAACATATTTTCCAGAATACTATATACAAGGGTCACGGAGATATTCAAAATTTTTCAGATTCATCGGAATACTTTTGACCCTCCAAACGCTTCTTTCCAACTGACTGGTCGCAGCTTTGCACTGCACATATCAGGTCTAGGAAATCATTCATAACTTTCCACCCACAACTCAGAATGACAAACTGCTTTCGATTATGGTTAGATCTAAGGGTTGAGAACTTACCCAAAAAATTTCAGATTCATCTGATCTGTTTTTCCCATCCGTTTATCTTCTACACCAAAAGGGGTCATATGTGTCTTCAACTTCCTTTAGGCGATGACGGTGAGTCGGTGACTTCGACTTCGCGGTGGCTGATGGCAGAGGCTCCGGCAAGCATCTGGCAGGGCTTCACCAAGAAGTTCTCTATGTGCATATGCCTACCACGCCCTCTCACTTTAAACAGAGATGAGAAACTCTAGGTCTTCCCTTTCATGGGCTTTTGGGCCGAAATAGTAGGCATGAGCATATTATCCGAACTCGAACCCGACCAAAAAACAGGGTTTGGTTCGGGTTCGGTTATGTCTAAATACCCGAATGGTTTTTATCCTCGGAGTAATTTGGTTTCGGTTTTGGTTAAACCCGAAATTTGAATGGATACCCGAAAAAACAAATGCCTAGGTATATACATTTAGTATACCCGAACATATTCAATTTGAGTTAAAAGTGGATACATGAAGGTTGACCCGTGGTAGTTTGCTTATGGATGTAAAGACTAGATGGAACTCCACATTTCTGATGTTGTCTAGAGCAATTCAGTTTAGGGTAGCGTTTGATAAGATGGAAGCAGAAGATAAGCTGTATAATGATTACTTCTTAGAACTTGAGAATGGTAGTAAGAGAATAGGACCTCCGGATTTTCGTGATTAGAATGCAATGGAGAAGTTAGTTAGATTCGTAGTCATTTTTTACAATAGCACCTTGGTGGTTTCTGCTTCTACTACGGTTAATTCATACAAGTGCTATGGTGAGATTGTAAAAATAGAGAGGAATTTGTTCACCATGGCTAATAGTTATGATCTAGAGTTGAAGCTAAAGGCCAGTGAGATGTTGCAGAAGTTTCATAAGTATTGGGATGGTGTAAAGAACATCAATAAGATGTTGATTATAGCTTCTGCATTTGATCCTAGGAAGAAGCTAACTTTTGCTAAGTTGTGTTTTGATAAGTTATATGGGAAAGACACTTCTGAGTCTACTCTCATGTATGAGTCTGTGTTTGATCTTCTTACTTCGATGTTTAAAGAGTACAATGGTCGGTTTAGTCAAGGGTCTACTTCTACTGTACCATCATCACAGTCTAGTCAGACTTCATCAGTGAGTGAAAAATATCAAGTAGTGGACAGAATGGAGTTGGTTTATGAAGATTTTGGTTATAAGAGGATGGATTTTGTGTATAAGAAGATGATAGATGAGACTGGGGTTGATGATCCAAGGGAAAAACTGGATATATATTTGAAGGAACCTGTTGAGAATCCTAATGTCATAATAGGACTGAGTATGATGCACTCTCTTGGTGGAAGGTAAACAAGGGGAAGTATCCTATTTTAGCTGAAATGGCAAAGGATCTACTTGCAATGCAAGTGTCATCTGTTGCATCAGAAAGTGCTTTTAGCACAAGTGGTAGGGTCTTAGTTCCATATAGGAGCTGCCTAACTCACTTTCATATCGAGGTCTTGATGTGTACATAGCAATTGCTCAAAACTCAGATTCATTTAAGTGAAACAACAGTGATCACAAATGAGCAATTGCTAGCTGATTTCAAAATGCTTGATAATCTTCAGAAAAGTATGTATTATGTCTCTTCCATTTTATTTACCTAATCATTCTTTGATTATATATTAACATTCTATCTTTGTTTGTCTTTTTCAATGTTTGAAGAATATTATATTGAAGAATGAAGATGATGATGCTTGAATCACAAAATATTTAGTAGCAGTCTCGGATATGAGGTCACATCTTTTAGTCTCTATCACTTTCATTTTATTTTTGCTGTGATATGGAGAATCATTTTGACTTTGTTACTTGATTTTTTAATGTATCAGGAAGATGGAGAATGTCTGATTCTTAATTTTGAATGTGTTTTTGCAATGTTTATCTTTCTCTGCTTGAAATGATACTTGAAGTCTTGAACAATATCTTAGTTTTGTTTATTCTCAGTTTCTGGTTGTACATGAACACTAATTTGGAATGTTAAGTCTTGAACATTATGTTGCTAGCCTTGTGGCTTTGGATTATCATATTGAAATGTACTTGAATTCTTGATTCTGCTTGTTTGCAATGTGAAAAATAAGTTAGTTGTATGTGTAACATGTTCTTAAACATGATTTACAAGTTGTAGTTTTTCATTGGTTTTTTGGGTATAAATACCTGAAAAAACCGAATCCGACAAAAATTCGGTTATTTTCGGATTTCATATAGGAAACCGAAATTGACCCGAACCTGATAAAAACCGAACCGAACCCGACCCAATATTTTAAAATACCCAAATGGATTTTATATTTTTAAAATCAAAAACCAGATAACCTAATTAATCGACCCAAAATCCGAATGGTTACCCGAATGCCCAGGCCTACGAAATAGCTTAACGGGTCTTGGAGAAAAATGAGAAAGCATTTGGGCTGGGGGTATGGATGTTACAAAAACCTATCAAACTTTATATATCTACATAATCGTAAACATTTAGAAAACTTTTATAAATATTTATAAATATTCGTTTACATTTTTTGATAAGAAAGGTTTCCTAACTATTTCGGATGTTTTTATAAATGTTTAGGTAAGGCTTCATAAATATTTATAAGCATATTAGAGCATCTCCCAGAGATACTTTATAAATATGAGGTTTTTTGTACTCCAAGAACATTTTCAAAACTTCAAACTTTTATTTTTAGGAAACTTCAATCTTATAAGTTTCTATAAAGTTTTATAATCCAACAATTAAGTATAAGGTATAAGGTTTGATAAGGTTTATAGGTCACTGTGGGAGTCGAAACTAGCACAATTGAATTTTTTGAGGGTTTGTTAAGGGAACTGAAATTTCTGCATATAAACCACAAAACAAAGATCCAAATATGGTTTTATTAAGTTGTTTCGAAAAGTTTTTTCGTACAAGAGTCTGAGAGTAAAAGGTCTAGGATTTTGCTAAATAAATTGCGGATCCCTTTCTCAAGGAATGTACATGGGTATTTATATAAGTATAAGTCGGTTAGGGCTATCCCTAAACGATAAAGGAAAACTTCTTTATTATTTGGAATTTTCTTTATCTCGGATTTGTCTAAGTCGGTCTGGGTTTATGCATGGGCCTTCGTCTTGGACTTGCGCCTATGCAATCTTGATTTGGATCGGAATCCATTTCTACGAGTCGGCTCAACACTGGAACCTACAGATCGGCCCAGCGTTGAAGCCCAAGGATCGGCCCATCGCTGAGCATACGGATCGGCCCATCGCTGAGCATACGGATCGGCCCATCGCTGAGCATAAGGATCGGCCCATCGATGAGCATACGGATCGGCCCATCGATGAAGCCCACGGATCGGTCCATCGCTGGGCATACGGATCGGCCCATCGTAGAAGCCCGTAGATCGGATCCAATTTGTATAGTTTGGTTTGGTCCATTCTCATACTTGGTCATTTTTAGACTGTTGATCTTATTGGGGCGAAATCCGACCCCAACAGTTAGCCCCCTAGTTCGGCAGTATCAGTGATGATAGTGTTGAGGTAAAGATATAGCCAAAATTAAGATCAACATTCTAAACTGCGTTATCATGCCACCGAATTGCGATATATATATATATATATATATATTTTTTTTTATGATGCCGATCTGCTGTACAATAAGCGCGCTGACCCATCGCGTGATGTGTGTGCCGATCTGTTGCGCAATGAGCGCGCCAACCTGTCGCGTGATGTGTGTACCAATCGCACAATGAGCACGCCGACCCGTTGCGTGATGTGTGTGACGATCCGTTGTACAATGAGCGCGCCGACCCTTCGCGTGATTTGTGTGCCAATCCGTTGCACAATGAGCGCACCAACCCATCGCGTGATGTCTGTGCCGATCCGTTGATGCTGGAGTATGCGTTGATTTGTTCCGTACATAGTGCCTATCTGTTACGCTAAAGGATAGGCCGGTTTTACAATGTGATGGTTCTCGATGCGTGATGATGTCATTGTCCACTTTAAATGCCTAGATATACCGAATTCCTCCCATTTTCTCTCATAACTTCATTCTCCAAAAATTTCCAAAACAGGTAGCTTTCTTCTCTCTCCTCTTTTTCTCTCTATTTATTGCATAATTTTTAGGGTTTACGCCGTGTTCATATTTCGCTGCCGACCCACTTTGAGTTTTCCGACGAAGTCTTTGATGATTTTGATTTTTGTTTCGGATCTCGATTGAAAAATCGATTTGATCTTCAAAACCTCCGATCCAATTGAGTTATCATGTTGTTTGAAAGTCGCAGCGAGTCTTCTACTTCTCCCGAACCATCCATCTCCAAGGCCTTGATCCGTTCGTCGAGTTTTTCACGAGACCCGATCCATGAAATTTCCAGCCGGTCCCTTGTCGACGCCGAGACACTCGTTTATGCCGATCCACCATATTCTCGCCCTTGTCGGCTTTGTCCTCGGATCAATGAAACTGGTGCAGTAGAGCCTGACAACCTCGACGATCGGCTAAGCTCCGATAACGGTCCTTCGTGTCTTGGTAGGAAAATCGTGCATTCAACCGATTCTGACGAAGTGGGAAGCAGTGCTGCGAGTCCCTTGGAAATTGAGAATCCTTCATTGCTTGACGAGCCGTTTGATGAAGTAGTTAACCATTTTGAAGAAGTAAAAGTTGAAGAAGAATATTGGAATTATGATCTTGCCGCAGCGAAACGCCGATTAGAAGCGATGACTGATGCCGGTCCATTGAAGAAAGCTTCTAGAAAAAGGAGCAATAGAGTATGATCCGACCCGCCAGGCTCGACCTTGTCAACCGAAGGGATATTGCAGACGATTTGGGCGCAATTTTTTGATATCTTAAGAAGTTGAATTAACCGTTCCAACGAAAGAGGAATGAGCCGATCATCCTCCTCCTAGACACTTCACTTTATACGAGAGTTTTTTCTATCACTGCTTCCTCTGGCTTTCGATTCCTGGGGTGATCATTCGCTACTTATGGAAGCTCAACTTTGGCGTTACTCAAGTCAATCCTCGTGGAATTCGTCATCTAATCGGCATCCTAATTCGAAGTTTGGAATGCGAAGTGGAGGTCGGAGTTAGATATCTGTTATGTCTTCTCGAGATTCGCGAAAGCAAAGCAAAGGGCGTTGTGATGTATAAAATCACTTTTGGAGGGATAAGTTCTTCTCCGTGCCGATCTTTGACGCATCAGTGGAAGCTGGATGTGCTCCTTTCGTAAAGATGGAATGGGGAATACTTCCATAGCTTAATCTGGGGCTATGGCTCGATGTTATTGTAATTTTTTACTTAGTATTTTTACAGATTTTTGATTTTGTCTTCTATTGTTTGTTTTGCAGCTCGCCAACTTGTTCTCCCGCTTCCAGCCGATCTGTCTGAGGTTCGAAAACAACTTGCTGCTCGGAAGTGTAATTGGCAAAGGGATTTTTCTCTATAAAGAGTGGAAAGAGCTCGAGCCATTTTTTGACGGTTATTTTTTCATGAGGCTTCCTCTTCCTCTAGCTCATCAGAAGATTCTGAAACCATGGTACTGAGGCACACCTTCCGAGACAAGAAAGCCGCCAAAGCCAAAGCTACGGCGAAAGACTCCAAGGTGGCTTCCCGATCCGCCATAGCTTCGCAGGTTCAAGCTAAAGACCAGACCGCCGCCGATCTGAATCCTTCCCTGGGAAGTCTTCTCGAACCAATACCTCGTGCTTTGAAAGGAGTGGTTTTGGCAGTCCCTCGGCCCGATGGATCGTCTTTTGCCCAACACAAGGGAAAAAACAAGGATAAGGCCAAAGCTTCGAGTCGAAAGAGGTCATTAACGAAAGCTGATAAGGGGGATGGTCCTGCCAATGAGACAGCTTCGAAGAAACAGCGACATGTTCCTACTTTGTACAACCCCGATCCGATTCTCATAGCCTCGGCTCTCGCTCCTTCTGCCATAGCCGGAGGGCTATACAATGATTCGTCTGTATCGGCCTCTCTTCTCTCCAAGATTGTCTACCCTGGTTATTGCCTTCCTACTCCAGATACGCTCATCAAAGATAAACCCTTATTGAAATGGCGCTTTGGAGTGTAAAGGTATCCTTGCGCCGATGCCTTTTCTTGATTCACCTTCAGGTTTTTGTTTGTTTACTTTGAATTATAATCGAGATCTGTTCTTTTTTTTTTTGCAGTTTATCGCCCATCTTAATAAGATGATACTTAGCTATGACTCGGATGCTCGGAAGTATCGGAAGCGTGTAGAACATCCTCGAAAACTGACTGTGAGTTCGACGAGAAGCTTACGGTGGTTACTTCGGAAAGAGACCGAGCCATCAGGCGAATCAAAGATCTCAAGGTTGAGGTGGAATTGAGCAAGAAGCATCGCAGCGAGTCGGATTGCCGGATTATGCAACTAGGGTCAGGCAGAGTGTAAAATGAGGCCCATATTATCAGTCTGACGAGGCAACTTGATGCGATGAATGAGCTTCAAACCGTTAAAGTGTAGCAAGTCGTTTTGGAGGCGAAACAAGAGTTGGTGACCAAATTTCAAGACAAGTTCCATCATGCTCGCGGAAAAATCGATAGGATGATCAGCCAATCGAAGGAAGACATGCTTGACTTGGCACAAGTCAAAATGAACCTCCAGTTCATCGGGATGCTTCAAAGTGAGGAACCACCGATCCTAGAAGACGAGACCAAGCAGCTTATGGAGCCAAAAGAAGGACTTGAAGGTGCTTACGAAGCGTTTGCCAAGCTTGCTGCGGATCTGAAAGAGGATCTAAGAGTTTCCCCCATTGCCATCGATCTGCTGAAATAACTTAATAACGATGAGCCAGTTGAGATGGCTGTCGGGAGCATTGGTGTTTGCGATCTGTCAAGTTCAAACAGAGGAACCGGGCATAGCTGAGCTTAGCTCAAAGATGACATTAGAGGATCCGACATCAGCAGAGTCGAGTGATGGCGAACCATCGACAAACAATGTCACCTACCCTTCTGTCGAGAAAACTGATGAGCCTTCCCAGGAGAAAAATACCGAGAGCCGGATTGAGGAGGCAGGCAAAGCGCTCGAAGATGGTGAAGTTGAACAACTGACTCGCGAGACTATACCGATATCATAGGTGAAAAGATCATCGATCCTAAAGTAGTGATTTCCACCGAACCATCGAAGGAGAATGAGGTCGAGGATACTGCCTCGTGATTTCTCTTTGTCATTTTACTCTGAACTTTTTCTTGCGCAAGTGTCTGGATGGCTTTATCCGCTTTTGACTTAGTTTTTATTTTAGATTTTGTGCCTAGATGGGTTTATCCGTTATCGTTCTTTTGACTTAGTGTATTTCACCATTTTTGCCTCGTACTCAAGGCAATGGTTGTCTGGTATGAGATGGTTAATGAATGCGGCTTTTGACATCCGTTATGACTTATGAAATTTTTGGTTGCTTTAAGCATTTGCCTATGCATTCGGCTTTACCGAGTGCTTCCGAACTTGAGATGTGAGTGCACTTGATCGTTTAGACTCTGCTTGTAAAAGACTAAAATACCTAAGACAAGCGACTGGCCGTTTTGGGCATTCATAGTCTTTTGTTTAAAGACGATTAGACTAACGAATCATTTGTTGGGTTTTGTAAGATGAATATTTTGGTTTACGGATATGTTACCGTAAATCTATCCGTTCCGACAATGGACATATCCAATTATTGTGTTTAAGATGAACATTTTGGTTTACGGATATGTTTCCATAAATATATCCGCTCCAACAATGGACATATGTATTTATATAGCGCGCTTTTAATCCGCTAGGATGTAATAGTTGGATCCATAAAGGATGTAGTAGTTCATTCCTGTGGCCAGCAGCAACGAAAGTGAACTAAGATGTCTGTTTAGTCAAGACATGAATGATCCTAGAGGATATTAGTGATATAGTCTGTTTTGTTGAGACTTAATAAATCGAAAAGCTTTTTTTGTTTATTAGTAGAATTTGTTACACATATTGGAGTATACGAGTATACGTACCCACTTTCCCCCTCCTTTTAAGGAGGAAGGCAGCTGAATCCATCCGAAGACGAGCTGCCTACGTACCCTTTGCAGGGATCAAGCCGTCCCGTAGTTCATGTGAAGTTACTAAATGATAGTACTTCTTGAGGTGCATTGCATTCCATGATCTCGGTATTGGAACGTCAGACATGTTGGCGAGTTCATAAACCCTAGGAGGGACTATCTTAGTGATTTGTAAGGTCCTTCCCAATTTTCTCCAAGTTTGTCAGCGTTTTTTTCCGCTGTATTCTGAAAAACCTTTCGTAAAACTAAGTCTCCTTCGTAGAACTTCTGATTTCGTACGTAAGAGTTGTAGTACTTTGCTGCTCCGTTTTGGTAATTTTGGTTTCAGATCAAAGATTGATCCCGCCTTTCATTGATCAAGCCCAACTCATCAAGCATTAATAAGTGATTGAACCCTTCTTTTTCTGGGAGAAATCTTCGGCGGACTCCGGGAAAATGTACTTCCGGTGGAATGATGCATTATGTCTTGTAAACAAGAGCAAACAGAGTTTCTCTGGTAGCTCACCGTGGTGTTATTCGATGAGACCACAAAACTCCTTCTAGTTCGTTAGTCCATCGTTCTTTCTTTTCATCAAGACGTTTTTTGAGACCATCGAGAATTGTCTTATTCACTGCTTTCGCTTGGCCATTTCCTTGCGGGTACCTTGGGGTGGATTTGCTAAGTCGTATCTTCCACATTTCGAATGCTTCAAACCTTGTAGAAATGAACTGCGAGCCATTATCCGTGACGATTTCGTACGGGACTCCATGCCGGCATATGACATTCCTCCATACGAAACTTTCGACTTGAGCGTCCATTTTGAGAATTAGTTTGTTAAGACTAGTAAGAAGTGCTTTGCTTTGAAGGGTGAAGCGGTCTAATGATGTCCATTGACCATCACTTGAAGGGATAAAGTGACGAGATTGAGGAAAAAATTTCAGTTGGCTGATGAATTACTGGCGCATGACGCTGACACTTCTCGCATTTGGCGGAGAACTTCTCGTAATCTTTAATCATAGTTGGCCAATAATAACCGTGTCGTTTGATTTTTATCACCAGTGCCCTTCCTCCGGAGTGGTTGCCGCAAGAGCCACCATGAAAATCTTCCATGATTTCTCTCGCCTCTTTTCCCTCGACGCATGTCAACAATGGCCCCGAGAACCTCTATTTAAAGACGTTTCTATTGAGCAAGACATATCGAGCCGTTTGAGCTTTGAGTTTCCGAGCCGTCCATTTTTCAGAGGGAACTCGACCATCATAGATGTATCCTCGGATCGCATCTAGCCATCTTTCATCATAGCCATATTCCATCACTTGCAAACCTTCATCCATCTCGATTACTTCTTCTTCAGGTAGAGTATCGTCATCCAGGATGGGTGTTGGATCTTCTTCCATCACAGCTGGTTTTTGTTCGACCGGGGGTGTATCCGTTGGATTCCCTTCGTTGGTTGTATATGCTTTTTTTTTATCTGAAGTTTGTTTGCTCGACGCTTCCTCCATCCTGATATCTTCTTCGATCGTGTCGGTTTTCTCCTTTGCTTGCCTGGCTACTTGGGATCGAGTGACTACATTCACCGCCTCTGGAAGAGTTATACTTGGGCGGCGATGAACTCCACTGTAATTATTCGCTTAAGGTTCGGATCGGAGGTCGATGCTAGAGCTGCAAGTGCGTCGGCCGAAGTGCTTTCCCCTCGCGGAACGCGTGTCAGATGGAATTCTTGGAAGTGTGCGACCAAGTCTTTGACTACATTCAGATAAGCTTCCATGCGATCTTCCTTAGCTGCGTATTCGCCATTGAATTGGTTTGCGACCAACTGTGAGTCTTAATACGCGTGAATTCATTCGATCTTAAGTCTGTGTGTGAGCTTCATCCCGGCGATGAGGGCTTCATACTCTGCTTCGTTGTTGGATGCGCGAAAACTTAAACGAAATGATTGTTCCAGTAGTTCGCCGGTTGGAGAAGGTAAATGTATCCCAACTCCTGAGCCATTTTTAGAAAACGGTCCATCGACATGAAGCTTCCAAAGCGAGTGACTCTGATATTTTCTCGTTCTGTTTCAACCCTGTCTCGAACCTCATATTTCTGTACTTCGAGTGACTCTGATATTTTCTTTTTGGTGCAAGTACATTTGTGGAAAAAACCAAAATCTATGTTGGATAATTAAAATATGTAAGATAGTACAAAATTTAGATAAAAAAACAAAAACTATATAAAAAAAACATATCATTTTTCTATTTTATATGTTTTAGCTATTTTATATGAGTTGATGTATGAATTCGCACAGATATACAATTCATGTCCAGCCTGTAGTTGGTGTATGAATTGGCCGTTTTCTCCCCATATTTGCACATATACCATACTAATTTTTTTTAACATTATAATTTGATCGGATATATATCCACCTTTTCAGCAACATATTAATGTTTTTCGTTGTTGTCTCTAATTTTCTCAAATGTTTAGTTACGTAATATTTATAAATGTATGTATTCCTTTTATTTCTTTTTAAATAATTTTAAAATATAAAAATAAAAAATTAAATGATTTTTTTATTTATATGCAAAAATCTTAAACATCACTAAAAAAATAGAGGAAATATTAGAGAACTTGAAAGAGAATTAAAGGGGATTATTGAACGAGGGACTTGATGTATTGCATTTTTGACGCATTCTAACACAAATTTTCAAAGGTTTTTCGAGTTTTTTCTGCGTTTTTAGAGTTTTTTCAGGTTCTAAATTGTTTTGGTTTTGCAAACGGATATGTGAAGATGCAGGATCGTACAGAAAATTCAGAACTTTGGAACTCGCTGATTAACTTCCCACCAATGGATCGACCTGAAATTTTAACACAAGTTAGAGCATCGAGTTAGCTTTCATTTTGAAGTAACTTGAGGTCATTCCAACGGTGCCATCGAAAGTTATGAAAGTTTTAGTGAAGATATGTCATTCTGGCGAGCAAATGAAGCATGTGCAGAAAAAGAAGTTGGATCGATCGATCCACACTTGGATCTATTGATCCAACATGCCGAAACTTTTAGATCAACCAAATTCAAGCAGATCGACCGTTCCATGATCAGATCGATCGATCTACACCTTGGATCGATCGATTCAGACCAAATCGACCACAAAAAGGAAATTGAAATTGAAAATTTCCTTATTTCACCGGGTTTTGCCTTTTAATTTCAACTAGAACATTTTTATTATATATATTAGAGTTTTGGCCATTGTTTAGGCTAAGTTTTTACATACTCTTTCTATTATATTCAGACCTTTTGGATTTTGCAATTTCTAAGATTTGGGAAGATGAATCTCTGACTCTACATCTCTGAGAAGATTTTTGAACCCCTTTGGATTTATTTATTTGATTATGAGTTTTTCTTCATCTTCTTCTACTTTGATTGTTTCCATGTCTGAGTAGTTTCATAGTTAGGTTTAGGGTTTCAAGGGAATTTATGAATCATTGAATCAGACATAGATAGGGATTTATAATCTTGTCTTCACCTATCGTTGTTCTCATTGCTTAGATTAAATTGATCACTTAGTTTCTAATTTAGGGTTTAATCTATTCATCAAAAGTGTTATAGATTACTTGATAGAACATAGGTGAGCAAATTTTCCTTAGCCAATGAAAGCTGATGTTAAGACAATTTATGAACATATCAAACCTGCTCGTTAATGCTTGTTTAAATTTTTAAGATCAAACGATAGTTTAGATTCTTAGGTTGCTAGATAAAGTAATTGATATCACGACAATGGATTGGTTAAACATTCATATTTGAGTTTAAAACTACGCTTATTATTCTCTGAATAATTTTATGGTTCATGATCTCTGAATTCTTGCGAATTGCCCTTGACCTAAAGCTTGTTTTTAATTGATTTTCACACCGTTTAATTTGCTATTTTCGTTTCAGATTGCTACCAACCATCATATTTTCGTCTTAACTTAGTTTTATTCATAGGATTCGTAGTGTGACACTTGGCTCTCGTGGATTCGATTCCTAAAATACTACTTCATTTGCTGTGCACTTGCAGTAATATTTTAGGGTTAAAACACTGTGTATCAAGTTTTTGGCACCGTTGCAGGGGACCAATTGCGTTACCTTCGAATTTAAGTTTGGAATTTAGTCTAAGATTTACTTATTAGTTATATTTCACTTTCTTGTGTGTTTCAGGTGTATGCAGAGAAGAAGCAAAGGATCCGACAACCTTTACAACTTCGACAACCAGGAACTTGCAAGGCTAGAAAGAGCAAACCGGAAGTCAAAGTCGAATCAAGTCACAATGGGTGATCAAATCGACAACTAGGCACTTGCTACAGTCACTGAATTTCAGAGGCTACAAGAGCAGTTGCAATAATTGCAACAACTGCAACAACAACAGCAGCAGCATCGGCCTACCATTGGAGAACTAGACACTCCTCATACCTTCTACCAGAACATAACTGCTATTTGTCCACCAGAAATTGCAAGACATGACTATGAGATCAAACCGCATATGATTGCATTGGTGAAGCAGCATGTGTTCCATGGTTTTTCAGCTGAGAACCCAATGGATCACGTAGAGAACTTCGAAGAGATTTGCAGCATTACTAAGTTGAACGGGGTACCTGTTGATTACCTCAAGTGCAAGCTTTTCACTTTCTCTCTGTCAGACAAGGCGTCAAGATGGCTTAAATCTCTACCTCCTGGATCGTTGACCACTTGGAATGAATGCCGAGCTGCTTTCTTGGATTACTTCTACACCAAATCCAAGACGGCTTCGCTGAAGAACAAGATCACCACCTTCCAGCAACATTCATGAGAGTATTTCTGTGAGGCTTGGGAGAGATTCAGGAAGTATCGCAGAGAGTGCCCTCATCATGGATACTCAGATGGGCATATTCTTAGCATCTTCTATGATGGAGTCGAGTGGGATTACAAGAACGCTCTCAACGCTGCTAGCAATGGGGACTTCATGACTCAGAGTAAGGAAGGAGCCTACCAACTGATTGAGAATTTGGCTGCAAGTTCCAACAACCGCTGCGCTGAGTATGATAGGTCTAAGCGTGTCAATAGTGTGGAGTCCCAGAAGATTTACGAGCTAAATGAGAAGTTGAATAAACTATTGCAGGCGAGCCATAGTCAAAGAGGCGTGCAGTTATATGAAAGTGGAACGGATCAGTTTTCTATCAAGAATTTGCTGAAGAAGGGACTGATGAGCTGCAGGAAGTGAACTATGTGAACGGACAGGGTTTCATGCAAAATAGGGGTTTCAACCAGAAGTATAGAAATCATCCAAATCTGTCCTACAGGAGCACAAATGTCGAGAATCCTCAAGATCATATCTACCCACAACAGGTGATTGCTCAGGGTCAACAATTTCAAAGAAATTCTTTCGTGCAAAATGCCGGCGTCAGTGGTTATCAGGGATTTACATGATAAACGGATGTGCAAAACCAGGGTTTTCAGAATAAGTTTTCTCATGGTTTTCAGGGAAAACAGTTCGTGCAAAATCAGGGTCAGAACGGATTTTATGGTGGATTTCAGCAGAAACAGCCCTTCAACAGTTTCTAGACGACATCACCAGCTCTATTCCAAGCTCATGCAAGCTCCGCGAATGACGCTCAAGATGAACTCAAGGTTCTTATGCAGCAGCTCTTGCTCAACCAGTAGAAAACTGCTAACGAGATCAATGTCAAGGTGGACAACATGTACAACGATCTCAATGATAAGTTTGAAGCTCACTCTACTCACGTGAAGAAACTTGACACTCAAATAGCTCAGATCTCATCATCATCCAAGCGACCACCTGGGACTCTTCCAGGAAAATTTGAGACAAATTCCAGAGAGCACTGCAATGTAATATCAGTTCAGAATAAGATAGAGATTGTACTAGCACCGCTTAAACTGGAAGGAGTAGAGGAAGCTGTGGAATCATTACCATACATCCCTAAAATCCCATACCCTCAAGGACTAAAGAATCATATTGACAAAGAGAAGCTAGCTGAATTCAATAAGATGGTGAGAAAGCTTCCCCATGATATCTCGTTTGAAGATGCACTTAGAGGCGATCATGCATATCGGAAGTTTTCTAGAGATACCAGAGAAAGCTTTACAGTTGTCAAGGCACTCTTTGTTGAAGCAAAGAATATACCACCTCCTATGAAGATATTGCCTAAGGTAGAAGACTCTGGAAAGTTTGTGGTTCCATGCTCTATTTCAAGAGTTGAATTTGAAGAATCTCTGTGTGATTCTGGATCTTCTATTAATCTCATATCTAAGGCTATTATAGAGAAGCTCGGGATTGCTGAGATGAGACCTGCTCAGATATCTCTCAAGTTTGCAGATTCTTGCACCACGATGCCACATGGCACCATTCATGACTTACATGTTCAAGTAGGAAACTGTCTTGCTCCTACTGATTTCCAGGTGGTGGAGATGATTAAGGATTCTGATATGCCTTTGATTCTTGGAAGACCTTTTATGGCGATAGTGGGTGCAGTTGTGGATTTGCCTAATGGAAGAGTTTCATTCTCCAATATTGACAAAAAGGTCTTCTAAAAAGCCATACCCACTAATGAAGCAACCAAAATTGCATCTTGTGTGACCATTATCAGTGGAGAGAGAAGTTGCTAATAGAGACAACGAAAGAGTTTGTTGCAAAGAGTGAGGTCAAAGAAGTCCTGGATGGAGACCCTCATACCACAACAAGGAAGACCAGTCAAAAGAACAAAGTAAATGAGAAGGTAAAGAGCCAAAGAATCAAGGGAGATTCTCATATGATTTTTGGTACCTCAGAGATGTGTTGGAGACACGATTGAGTACAAGGTGAAGTGCAAAAGAATTTCGCAACCTTTCTACAAGGTTAGAGCTATTCTCACTCCGGAGTTTAAAGAGAAAGGTGCAGAAGCTATGAAGGAAATGTTGAGTAAGGTTCTAGAGTTTAAGATGACTGATCGGGGAACTTATTTTGGAGCAAGTTCCCATGCTCATCTTATTGACTGATACATGGGACCGAAGTCAAGCTAATGATTTGAAACAAGCGCTTGGTGGGAGACAACCCACCGGTAAGTCTGGGGAGGGTGTTTATCGTTTACTAACGTTATTTTCTTTCTTATGTTTTTCTTGAGTCAGTTTGTCGGTTTATTGAGTCAAATCTGTTGGAAACTATGATCTTTCTCTTGGTTTATTGTGTGACTATTTCATCTGAGTAATCATTGCTGCAAAATCAGTTCATATCTGACTAATGAAAAATCTAAAGGCTAACCAGTTAACTAGAGACGTCCATATTTCCAGTATAATCCACTAAGCCCGAGCTAATTTTATTCTATTGCATTTTTGAAGCATTCTAACCCAAGTTTTCAAAGCTTTTCAAGTCTTTTCTGTGTTTTTAGAGTCTTTTCAGGTTCTAAGTTATTTTGGAAGAAAACAAGATGTTTTGGTTGCAAACGGATATGCGAAGATGCAGGATCGTACGGAAAGGTCAGAAGTTTGGCACTCATTGAATAACTTTCCACCAATGGATCGACCTGAAATTTTGACACAAGCTAGAGATCGAGTTCGCTTTCATTTGGAAGTAACTTGAGGTCATTCCAACGGTGTGATCAAAAGTTATGAAAGTTTTAGTGAAGACATGTCATTCTGGCGAGCAAATGAAGCATGTGCAAAAAAGAAGTCAAATCGATCGATCCAACTCCACCGTAACATTTTGGATCGATCAATGGAGTCCAAATAGATCGATCTAGGTTGGATCGATCGATCCAACATGCCGAAACTTGTCAGATAGACCAAATTCAAGCAGATCGAACGTTCCATGATCAGATCGATCGATCCACACCTTGGATCAATTGATCCAGACCAAATCGACCACAAAAAGGAAATTTTCAATTTCCTTATTTGACCGGATTTTGCCTTTTAATTTCAACCAGAACATTTTTATTATATATATTAGAGTTTTAGCCATTGTTTAGGCTAAGTTTTTACATACTCTTTCTATTCTATTCAGATCTTTTGGCTTTTATAATTTCTAAGCTTTGGGAAGACGAATCTCTGACTCTACATCTCTGAGAAGATTTCTGAACCCCTTTGGATTTATTTATTTGATTATGAGTTTTTCTTCATCTTCTTCTGCCTTGATTGTTTCCATGTCTGAGTAGTTTCATAGTTAGGTTTAGGGTTTCAAGGAAATTATGAATCATTAAATCAGACATAGATAGGGATTTATCATCTTGTCTTCACCTATCGTTGTTCTCATTGCTTAGATTAAATTGATCACTTAGTCTCTGATTTAGGGTTTAATATATTCATCAAAAGTGTTATAGATTGTTTGATAGAACATAGGTGAGCAAATTGTCCTTAGTCAACGAAAGCTGATGTTAAGGCAATTTGTGAACATATAAAACATGCTCGTTAATGCTTGTTTAGAATCTTAAGATCAAACGACAGTTTAGATTCTTAGGTTGCTAGATAAAGTAATTGATACCACGACAGTTGATTGGTTAAACATTCATGTTTGAGTTTAAGACTGCGCTTATTGTTTCATGAATAATTATCTGGTTCATGATCTCTGAATTCATGCGAATTGCCCTTAACCCAACGCTTGTTTTTAATTGATTTTTACACCGTTTAATTTGCTATTTTCGTTTCAGATTGCTACCAACCATCATATTTTTGTCTTAGCTTAGTTTCATTCGTAGGATTTATAGTGTGACACTTGGTTCTCGTAGATTCGATTACTACTTCGTTTGTTGTGTACTTGTAATGATATTTTAGGATTAAAATTCTGTATATTAAAACTTTGAAAAAATTAGAAAAATAATTAATTTTAAAATATTATGCATGATTTTATAGAATTGCATCCGAAATGACAACAAATTAGATTGTTTAGAAAAAAAGAAAGGAGCGTATAGATATTTGGTGAACCAGAATAGAGGAAAGAAAATTACGCAAGCTGTGTTCAGAGGTAGGCAAAGAAGTTAACTTGGAAAGTTGTTTATTATCGAGCTTCGTGCGTAACACACGTTCCCATAAATCCCCACTTGATCCAAGAAAATAGTAAACTCTTATTACTATAGAAAACAGTTGTGCACATTTATTTATTTTTAAATCAAAAAATATAATGACCATATATATATAGCCAATTATTGTTATTATTGTATCATCATCATCCGAATTCGCATATCAAATCTGGCTGCAACTACAGTTTTTTTGTATATAAATAGTAAATATCTAATCGCAAGTGAAGAGATATTTTAATCAATAAAATTAAAATACCATTTTATCTAAAATCAATTTAACAAAAACAATCAATCAATTGAAAATCTGTTACCTTCTTTTATTAATTTATTTCGATCGATAGATAATTATTTGTACCAGTTATTGAAAAGTATAAGATGAGGAGTCGAGTAAAGCATTTAATACATATTGCGAAGAAAAATATAGATAAGGTTAAATTAGGTTAATAGGTTTTCATGTCTAAGTGTGAAACATTGAGAATGAAAGTGAGGTTACGCATTCTTATATCCACATTGATTAATTGCATAGTCAGATCAAAAGCGCTATGATATTCAGCACAAAGTCGTAACTTAAGCTTGTCAAAGACCTGTGTGATAAATATTTTGACATCCACGTCCATTTTGTCGAAGGTTTATGGTATTTACAAACTCTGAAACTAAATAATATGATCTCCCTTTCATCAAGTTAGTTATTTTGAAGTGTTTCCACATATATAATTAATATATATAACGTTGTACTCTATTTTTTGTATCGTCCAATTACAACTAATCATTAATAATCATATAAGGGTACGTGGATTAGGAAATAGTTTATGAAACATCAAATATTTAGTTTAAAATTCTAAATTATTAAATTTATTTTACATAACAACACGAATAAATCTAAATTTGTCAAAATTACAGTTTTGACATAAATAAAACTTAAAAAAAAAGTGAAGCGACCTTAATCTAGTGGTAGTTGTAAATCCACTGAGAGCAGATACCATCATACCTGAGATTGAGTTCTACTTCTTACAAATATTAGGGATTAGGTTAATGGATCAGCCAATGTTAATAAAAGAAAAACTTAAAAAAAAAAAAAGGGACTGAGTCAAACGTTAACGACCTCCATGTGTGATGTATCCAAGTCTCCGTGTCGACTTAACGTTCTTGTATATTTGAACATTACATTGGACTTTTTATCAAAAAAAACATTACATCGGACCCACTAAATTAAAACTTGTAACCATATATCATATTGTCTTCACGTACGTTTCCATTTATACGTATGGATATTATTCGGATCGGATTTTGGATCTTTTGGATATACCAATTCATGATTTTATGCGTGTAATCATGAATATCTTCGAGAATAACAGGTAAGCGCATAGGATAGTAACTCCGTCCTCTGGAAAGAAAAATGTCAATGTCAAAGTTTATGTTCTAAGAAAGAAAGCTATGTTGACATCTTGGGTATTAAAGCAAACCTGCATAAGTAGTATTGTTAGGACGGTCTCCGAGAAAATGAGAAGAGGCTTCTACCTTGAAGATTTTTTGACATCCAAATAAGCTTACAACAATAGAGATTAAGTTTATCGGGAGGTAAGTGCGGGTTAAATATCAGACCTTGTCCGGAGATCAAGGGCTCAATATGATATTTAAGGATATCGTAAGGTTACGTAGAAGAGATAATCCTTTTAGGAAGAGTGATGTTAGAACTCCTTTCCTTCAGGTTGGACCATGAGGGATCCCCGTGGAAGAACTATTTACTATAGAGGTATTCGTTATTTTCCTCTTGTTTCTGGTTTCCATCCATTCTCTTAGGAAAGACATGTCAACCTTCCTTCCCTCTCTCTCCTTGTTCAAGAGATGTATTTATAGAGATTTTATCTTGACCTCTAGTTAGGCCTAGGAGCTTAGTATGTAAATAAAGTCCCATCATCAATCTACTATCTAGGGGATGAGTGTAAGTTTCCCTGAACGGTAGTAGGTAGGTCCTCCCTGTATTATCCCTCACCTACCAAGGGATACTCCTAGATGCTTCATAGGGCATAGATCTGCTCTTCTCCGGAGTAGGGGAGGGCTACTATTCCTCCGACGTGGCAACATTTTATTTAGGGTGTAAAACCACACCTAACGCATAATATTGATCACTACAAAAAAACATGATCATTTGCGAGGGAAATTTGCGACCACTTTTTGTGGTCGCAAATTTGCGAGGCGTTTGCTACGAGTTTGCGATTTTGGTCGCAAATGAGTCGCAAATTTGCGTAGAAATATTTCGTCGCAAATTAGTCGCAATTATCAGCAAATTTGCGAGGCAAATATTATTCGTAGCAAATGCCTCGCAAAATTGCGAGTAATTTGCGACAAAAAGGTGGTAGCAAATATCTTCAAATTTGCGACTAATTTGCGACGAATTTGCGACGAAAAGAAAGTTCGTAGCAAAGACGTTGCAAATTTGCGAGGAATTTGCGGGAAAATATATTTTCTAAGTTTTGCGACTGATTTGCGAGGATATTTAGCAAGTAGATACACACATTTTCAATGATTTCCAACTGTTTTTTGTAACTGAAATTTTGGTCGTAAATGGGTAGCAAATTACTAGCAAAGACCTTGCAAATATTTTCTCCTAGCAAATTAGTAACAAAGTTTGGTCGCAAATGAGTAGCAAAAATGCATGATCCTCTATAAATAGCAAGCTATGGGTGAGACGAAAATCATATCACAAACATCCCAAATCTACTCACAAAAGGATTTTATTCCGTAAAAATACTATAAATCCGATATTTTGTGTGGAGAGGTCGATAATCGATCATGTCTTGGCATCATGAGATATACACGGTTCGGACATGGATGTACAACCGGCGAGATCCATATATTGGTGAAGTGACGAGAGAATTTAGAGATGGTCTTGATCAAGTTTTGACCCACGCGACACATCAGTCATTTGCCGTACGAGGGTGCCGTTCCAGCGTATGTGGTATCTTCCGATAACAGATAGATTAAAGCGATTATACCAATCAGAGCAGATAGCTGGGGAAATGAGGTGGCACACAGAACACTTTAACACGGTACATTCAGACTTTGCTGAAGAACATAGAAATGTTTATTTAGGTATTTGCATTGATGGGTTTAGTCCGTTTGGTATGTCTGGTCGGCAATACTCGTTGTGGCCAGTCATAGTAACGCCTTATAATTTACCTCCGGATATGTGCATGCATCGAGAATTTTTGTTCATGAGCATTCTTGTTCCGGGATCTAAGCATCCAAAAAGATCTCTTGACGTCTTCTTGCAGTCTCTGATCCACGAATTACAGGAGTTATGGCATGTCATCGTCGTTTTTGCCATTGGGCCATCCATATAGAAATAACAAGAAGTTGTTCAAGAAAAAAAATCCCGTCAAAGTCCCCCCCCTGCCTGGTTTATCTTTCAGGGGAACAGTTGGAAGCGCAAATAGATTATTGCGGTGCTCAACAAACTGCGGAAGTTGGGGGGTAACTGGTACAGTGTCCCTGCTAATATGTCGGGTGGATATGGGAAGTATCATAACTGGCATAAGAAGAGTATATTCTGGGAACTGCTGTATTGGAAGGATCATCTCTTGAGGCACAATTTGGATGTAATGCACGTCGAGAATAACGTTTTTGAAAATATCATCCACACGTTGTTGAATGTTCCGGGTAAGACGAAAGACAATTTGAAATCACGTTTGGATCTCCCTGGTATATGCAGAAGGCCTGAGTGGCACATAACAAGCGATGGTAGGGCCCCAATTCCTATATTTTGGCTGTCATCTGACACAAAAAATAGTTTGTTTAAGTGGGTTAAGGATGATGTCAAGTTTCCAGATGGATATGTGTCAACATTCTCAAGGTGTGTCGAGCAAGGGAAAAAAATTTCTGGAATGAAGAGCCATGATTGTCATGTATTCATGCAACGAATACTGCCATTTGCATTGCAGGAGCTTCTACCAAATCACGTCTACAAGGCACTAGCATGTATTTTTCTTGTATGTATATATATATATCTATATATATATATATATATAAATTTGTAGTTTATTAACTCATACGTGGTACATAATTTCAGGTATCGGGGCATCTTTCAGAGATTTATGTGCTCGAACATTAACTGTGGACGATATCTTGCCGTTGAAATCAGACATCGCAGTTATTCTTTGCAACTTGGAGAAGATATTTCCTCCCTCATTTTTGACGTGATGGAACATCTGGTAGTCCACTTACCGCATGAGTTGGATCTTGGTGGACCAGTCCAATTTTGATGGATGTACACATTCGAAAGGTTCTTCAAACATCTGAAGATGAAAGCAAAAAATCTCGCAAAGGTTGAGGGATCGATCGTGGCAGGAAGTTTTACCGAGGAGACAGGTCGTAAACGATACGATGATGGTGGGGTTGGACGAACATATCCTGATGTGGGAGTACCCGATGTCTTCTCAGATGTAGGCCGAATGGGTGGTAAAGTAATTGCAACCGAGTGGTGTGATTACAAGCATTGTCACACAACTCATACATATATCTTGCTAAACTGTGACTACTTTCAACCGTATGAGAGGTATAGTAAAAACTAGTCTTTTGATATATATACATATACAATTAATTATAATCATCCTTCATTATGTTGTGCACAGGATGCTCGAACATCAAATACGGGAAGCATTTCCGGAACTTGATGACCAAGAAGTGAGAAAATACGTTGACCGTGATTTCGCAGGATGGATGAGAGAGAAGGTAATTAAATAACCATTCTTATATATATATATATATATATATATATATATATATATATTAATTACTAATCAAATAATTGCATTTGGCCATGTAGGTGATCAATAGGAGGACTCGACTAGGAACTTGGCCTCTGTGGGTGCATGAGTTTGTGATGGGACCTATCACAAATATAAGAACCGCTAAGATGTATTGTACGCGGGGATTAATTTTCCATACATTTTCACATGGACAACGAAAGGCCACTGCAAATTATGGTATCCATGTCCCAGGCGATACCAACTTCTACGGTATCCTGAAAAAAATAGTAGAAGTCGAGTATGCTGAATCTTAAATGCGTACTATTTCGATGTGATTGGTTTGATCCAACTATTAGGGTTGGCGTAAGATCAAGCAAATTCGGAGTCGTGGATGTCCAGGGACACATGAGTTACACTGCCAAGTTCGAGCCGTTCATTTTAGCATCTCAAGCGGAGCAAGTGGTTTTCATTCTTTATCCTCGGACTCGGGTCCGATGTGATCAGAATTGCTTTTTCGTTATTAAAGTTAATCCACGGGGTCGAATTATCGGGGGGTTAGTTGATGTTGATGATGATCTACCGCCCATTCAACCTGAAAGGACATAAGAAGTTTCCATCCCCATCGTTTCAAGTAATGATATGACTAGAATTGACCCGCTTTATAGGGGACTTGAAGTCATATGTGAGGAGTCCGATGGTCAAGTGGAGTCCGACGAGTTTGATGAAGAGGACAAAGTTGACGATGACGACGAAAATGGACAAATTTATATTTCCGATCCTGATGACGATGAGTAGTTTTTAGTATCGTGTGTTTTAGTAAGCTTTTGCATGTATGAATTATATGTATCGCTTTTTAAAAAAAAAAAAAAGTCAAATTTGCGAGGAGGTTGCGACTTTGCCTCGCAAATTAGTCGCAAAAACAGAACCTAAATAATGACTTAAACTCTAATTATACCCTAAATCCTAATTAGACCTAACACTAATTATACCCTAAAAACTAAAGATATAAATGTTCATATATTGTTACATATATGAATTTTTTAATTTCTCGAACAACATCTACTTTTTGGTTAAACCTTAAGAGATTACATATGTAACTATATATTCTTCATGCATGATGAATTGATTACTTTACGACCGAGTGTCGAATGAGTTATATAATTGTCCGAAACCATAATTTTAAACCCTAAACCCTAAATTTTATGACCTATGAGTTTAAACCCTAAACCCTATTTGCATTATGTTTGATTGTTTAAGTCGCAAATACCTCGCAAAAATGGCCAAATTTGCGAGGAATTTGCGACACCACATAGCAAATGCCTCGCAAATTTGGCCATTTTTGCCAGGCATTTGCTACGTGGCGTCGCAAATGCCTCGCAAATGATGTTTTCCTACAAATAATTATGTTTTTTTCATTTCTCGTGTTTTGAAATTTTGACCAAATTTGCGAGGCGTTTTCCACGTGGCGTCGCAAATGCCTCGCAAAACCTGGCGGTAAATAAAAAATAATAATTTGCATGTTTGCCGCATGGTAAATTTGCATGTTTGCCGCATGGTAAAAAATAATAATTTGCATGTCTGTCGCGTGGCTTCGCAAATGCCTCGAAAATCTGGTCAAATTTTACTATTGGGTGAAAATCGGTGCCCGTTTGCGACGAATTTGCGACCCTATAAAATTCTATATATGCTGCCGAAATCTGGTTGCTTTGGCCTCACAACCTCCTCACCATTTCTCTCTCTAAATGATTCTCTCTCTAAAAAACAAGGTAATACTTTTTTTTAATTTAAATTTTTAATATTTGTTTTAGAATGGTTAAGAATATAGATGTAGATTTGGAATAAATATTAGTTTACGTATGGAATTTTAGATATTTAGGTGGATAATATTAGTTTACGTATGGAATGTTAGATTTAAGTTAAACATATTATTTTTTACATTTAAATTTATTATTAATCATTTTTTATTGTCTATATATAGAATATAATTTTTTTTTTAAATTATATTGCAAATGGCTGATAATGAGTATACTGGTTTTCTATCCGCCTCCGATACACATGTACCGCGACGTGGCGGATCTCACTCACGACACGGAGGTCGTCCTACTACATCCACTTCTCATATCCCGGAATATGTTCCGGAGACGCAGCCATTTCAGCATGCTCCACCACCGGATGAGCCGTTCGGGGCTGCAGACTTCCAGCATATGACGCTGGAGCAGTTTCTCATTAGTCCCGCATGAGGTGTGCTACCGAGATTGGATCCGCATCTGTCGCCTAACACGACATGGTAAATTTTTTTTTTTTCCAATTAATTAATTAATAAACAATTAATTTTTAATATTGTTTTAAAACTAATTTTTTCATATTTTTGTTTTCAGGTTCTCGAAAATGAAGTTGGAAAGGCTTTTAGAAAGTTGATTGAACGGGATTTCAAAGCCCCGCACCCGAATTGGAGGAAGGTTCCTCAAGAGACGAGGGATCGATGGTTTCACACTTTTGCGGTAATTTAATTTTTAATGTTATTTTTAATTACTAATTTATTTTATATTTCATACATAATTTTAATTTATACTAATTAAAAAAAATTTGTAGCAAAAATACAACTGGGATCCCGAGATCACCACACTGGTCCGGAAACATTTCGACGACAAGGCGATGCATCGCCTTGTCGATCAGGTCGGCCGATGGAAAAAGAAATGGCAGAATGACCCAGAGCATGCCATGCCGGAGTGGTTCAACCCGGCAGTTTGGGAGGGTCTCATCAACTACTGGCAGTTGGAGACTTCGAAAGACACGAGCAACAAATGCCGGGCCTCCCGTTACACGAAAGTCGACGGTGAAGAGATCTCGAAACATGTATCTGGCCAGTTGTCTTTTCTGGAACAAAAATTTATTGTAAGTTGATTTAAATTTATATAGTATTAATTTTAAAATAATTCTAAGTTACAACATTGTATGAATTAACATAATGTTATCATTTTTCACGCACAAGAGAAAGGTGCTCCGGCTACTATGTCCGAGCTCTGGGAGAAGACCCACCGACGCAAGGATGGGACGTGGGTTGATCGACGGGTGGAGCAGCTTCACGACAATGTGATTGCCCGAGTGGAAGAAATCACATCGCAGCCCTCTCCCGATGGTCAACCCACTCAGGTTATCCCAGTATACGTAAACCGCATCGCTTCTTAGGTAACACAATTCCCAAACAAACTTTAAATACTAATTTATTATATATACACTGTTTAATTACTAATTTTTTCTCTATTCAATTTGAAATTACAGTTTGCTCCTAGTAACAGAAAGAGGAAGCTTGCTTTCATGGGATCGATTCCGAAGGATACCGATGGAGTTCCTTATTGCCCGGTTTCGACGTACGCTTCAGATCCGCTTAAAGATCAGAAACTAGCGAACGCGGAAAAGTAGATCAGATCGCTCAAGGAGGAGCAGAGATCGATGAGGGAGGAGCAGAACGCCTTCAATTTAATGTTTGAGTTGCTTGGGAATACGAATTCCGCGATACGGGAGATGATAAGGAAGAAGAGGGAAGCCGCTACTGTAGGTGCAGGGACATCCCGCGATGTTAGCTCGGATTATGAAGACATCGAATAGCTAGATTTTATTTTATTTTATTTTCGTTCTAAAAAAACTCGGTTGATGTATAATATTAATTAAAATTAAATTTTATTTTTCTTTTTTTTATTTACGAAAAATAAAAAAATTTGATTTTTATAAATTTTTATTTTCTCATTTTATTTTTATTTATTTACGAAATTTTTTTTTTATTAAATTAAAATACCTCTGCGAGGCATTTGCGACTTAAAATAACCACGCAAAGGCCTCGCAAAAAAAAATCTAGTCGCAAAATAGCCGCAAAAAAATCCACGCAAACTCCTCGCAAATTGGTCGCATATTATATCCACGCAAAGGCCTCGCAAAAATACTTCCTCGCAAATTGGTCGCAAATCATATCCACGCAAAGGCTTCGCAAAATTAATTCCTCGCAAATAGATCCCAAATAATATCCCCGCAATTGCCTCGCAAAATATATTCCTCGCAAATCCCTCGCAAAATATTTGCGACCAATTTACGACGAATTTTCCTTCCCTCGCAAATTTGCGACGTTTTTGCGGGAATTTTACATTTGCGGCTAGTTAGTTGCGACGATACCAAATTCCTCGCAAATGCTTCCCAATATACCATTTGCGAGGCATTTGCGACCCAAACATGAATCGCAAAAAAGCCTATATTCTTGTAATGGATCCTACATACACCATTAAAGAGATAAAGTGCGACCATAAAATTTTATCTACTCTCTGAGTATTATATTTAGTGATGTTTTCGAAATTATTTTGTTTTGTTTTATATGATATTTTTAACTTTAAATACAAAATTATTTAGTTTTTAAAAAAAAATTGTGACCATTTATATTTTACAGTTTATTTTATTATTGGTTAAATTGATTTTAGGTATATAATAAATAATGTAATCATTTTAAAAATAAATAATTAAATTATTTTTTAATCTATGCAAAAAAACTTAAAATATTTTTGAATATAATATATAGAAAATAATAGCTTGTAATAGAAATGTCGTTATTTCACCATTCAAATTTAAATTTGTATAATTCATGCTGTTGAAAAAAATAAAAATAAACGGCATACATTTAAATTGACAATTAAGGTTTTGTATATTTGTCCATACCGTTTAACTACAAGTGCAAGTGGTGGTCGAGGGATGACCAACTTTTTGTAGTTTTTAACTCTTTTTAGATTGCGACATGGTTGCTCGTAAGATCTGACTTTTGAATTGTGACATCTATTGTATACAACTAAAAAAATAAGTATTTTAATTTTAGAAAGAATAAAATTCAAGCTTAAATATACAAGTCCCATATATTGAATGTGATATAGCCATATAAGGCTGGTCAATACTCAGCTGCTGTCTTTTTATAATCCTTAAGAAAATTCCTGGACTACAAAAAGTCACTGATGTGTGTCACACTTTTATTCGATCTGAACATATACTTTTGTTTTCTCTATTGAATGTTATTTTTTCTTCTTTTATATGTTTTGCATGTTGTCAAATCTTTTTGTATCAAATATATAACTAACTACATTCTGGAGTATAGATAACAAAAGAAAAAACAGTCAAATACTTCGGAAGAGTAAATTAAAAGACATTTTTTATAAAAATAAGTTTTTGTTCCAAGCATATTATTATTAGCTTTTTTCTAAAAATACTATTAAATTTTTTTTTTTTAAAATACCACAAAATTAAAACTAAATTTTAAACCCTAAAAACTAAACCATAGACTCTAAAAACTAAAACCTAAATTTAAGAGTATCTCCAACCCATCACTTCATTTTTTACTCCAAAATAGAGTAACTCTAAAATAATATGGAATAGGGTTCGAGAGGATTTGACTCCAAACTCTATTTTGGAGCAAAAATGGAGTTGGTTGGAGATGTTCTAAACTCAAAATACTAAACTCAAATCTAAAAAATTAAATTAGAATAAACTCTTAAAAATCATTTTTAATGTTTGTGGTACTTTTGGAAAAACAAAAAATTTAGTGATATTTTTGAAGAAAAATAAACTATTGAATAGAGATATCAAAACGGGCTAAGACCCGCTGGCCAGGCCCAAGTAAGACTGCAACGGGTTGGCCTGGACACGGTTTTAGATGTCCATGAATTTGCAGGTCTAGCAGTCCAGACCCGTTGTGGTTTATGGGTTTCGCGGGTTAACCCACCACGGATCACGGGTTTGCGGGTCTGAACCGCTAAAAAAACATTTCTTCACTTCGGAGATTCCAAAGAAGATTTCTTCGAATGGGGATTGTGAAGGCACGCGATGTGATTCTGAAGGAGATGTTGATCGGTTCTGATGGAGATTCCAAAGAAGATTTCTTCGAATGGGGGTTGAAGCTCATGATCGTATCCGATCTCAAAGGTCCGGTCTTGCCATTTCAAATTCTCTTATTCTGTTTAAAATCGATTTTCTTTTGTTCGCTATTGAATCTTCTCTTCGTGTTGTATTCTGTTTAAAATCTCTTATTCTGTTTAAAATCGATTATATGGGAGCAAAAGATTAAAGATGTAGAGGCGAAGAAAGAGAGGAGGATCATTACAAGTCATGGGTTTAGCTTTTCTGTTGCTGGTCTTTTGTTTCCTTATCATTTTGGAATTGCTCAGTTGCTCATCGAAAAGGGTTACATCAAGGTGCTTCATTTCTCAGGAATTCTTGTGTTTATAAAACCATTATGAGTGAAGAAAGCTTTGGTGTGTTGATATGGTGAGAGAAAATGTTTTTTTGTGTTGATACAGGAAACTACTCCTTTGGCAGGAGCTTCTGCTGGTGCTATAGTATGTGTTGTGATTACCTCAGGATCCTCTATGCGAGAAGCCCTTGAAGCTACAAAGGTTCTTGCTGATGATTGTCGTCGTAATGGCACTACTTTCCGTCTTGGGGTAATGAACTTTTTCTAGATTTTCTCATATAACCCATTTCTCAAATGTTAGGAGCCATGGAGTTGTAAGTTCCTAGGTGGTTGCTCTTCTTGAATATCAATCCAATCATATACCTTGCTTTAGATTTTTCTATGTTCAAACGATTTATTATGGGTGTTCTGGTTTTTTTTAATAACATGATTTTCCGAAGAATGTCTTTGTTGTTTCCAATTATATGGCAGATAGGGTTACTGAATGAAACACAAGAACAACCAATATTGCTGTGATGATTTCGCTTTAAGTCACATGTTAAAGTTGTTCATCCAAATCCATGTGGTTTCAGGCTGTCCTCAGAGACTCTATGGAGAAGTTAATTCCTGATGATATTCATATTAGGTCCAATGGCAAAATTTGTGGTCAGAACATCTTCTTTCTTCAATCTGGTTTTTTTTTGAAAATTTTTGTCTTTGGGTCTGACTGCTTTGATCATTATACGGAATTGTAGTTGCCATCACACAGGTTTTATGTTGACCTAGAGGCCTACTGGTGGATCAGTTCGACTCAAAAAAGCGACCTAATAAATGTAGTTTTTACATCTGCTTTTATTCCAGGGTAGATATCAGTCTCTTGCTTTTGAAACTTTCAGTTTCGCTGGAAAACAAAAAATTTAACAAACATAATTTTGAACAAATGCAGATATCCTGCACCAAGGCCTGTAACAATGTTTTGTAATCAACTTTGTGTTGATGGAGGCTTGACATTTTTATGCCACCATGGCCCAGAGTTTCAAATATCTTTTCTTTTGCATTTACTATTATTTAAAAGCCAGCCATGGTGAGCAAGATTTCGTGTAAATATACTTGAGAGTATAGACACTTTAAAGATAATTTCTTTACTCTTATCTGATTTGTTTTTTTTTTAACTTAATCGTGTATTATGATTTTAAACATTGGAAATATTTTAATTTTAATAATTAAATCAAACTCTTGAAACCTTTGGCACCAACTAGAATCACTATTATGTAAATCCTACTATTAATATCCTAATTTTACATGTAAAAACAAAACAAAAGTCATTGACTCGTTGTTAACCAATCTGCTCATTACTCAATCTGCTGTATCTCTAGAGACTAGATATTAGAGTCTAGAATCTAGATTCTCTACTCTAAACGGAAACAGAACTCTGAAGAGGCGTGAGTCGTGCATCATGGACCTGGTAAGTTTGCTGATTTGATTGTAGTCATAATTTCATTCAATTTAGGTTGAATCATCATTCATAATTTAATGAAGTTTCTGTTACTGATTTGATTATAGTCATAAGTTAATGAAGTTTACTGTTACTGATTCTAGTCATAATTTAATGAAGTTTCTGTTGAATCATCATTCAATTTTGTTACTGATTTGTTACGTAGATGTGTTACCGATTTGTTACGTAGACAGAGAAGTTTAGTTCTACTCATAATTTCATTCGATTTCTGGTCTTATTGACAGAACTCAGAAGACTTTTGCAACTTGCGATCCATAGACTTTGAGTCTCAAAGAATTATTGACGCTCAAAATGCAGAACATGAAGGAGAAAATTATGATGGATCACAGCCATCTAAAGTTCGTAGAAGAAGAATCATTGAGGTGAAGAACAATCAGATGATGATGACATTGATGAGGCTCAAAAATCTCTTGATCTGGGAAAGAGAAAACAGTTTGAGGCTGCATTTGATGAGGCTGTAAACTCATCTGATCCGAGAAAGAGACAGCAGTTTGAGGCTGCTTTTAATGAGGCTGAAAAATCATCTGATCCGATAAAGAGGAAGCAGTTTGCAGGTTTATTTGATGAGGCTGGAAAGTCATCTGATCCGACAAAGAAAAATCAGCCAACTCAGCCACATTGTAAGAAAAACAGTAAGACGAATGAGGCTGAAGATGATGACAACAAAGAAAGGTCATCAGATCCGAAAAAGACAAGGCAATATTCAGATGTGTGGAATGATTTTATAGTGATTACCAAGGAAGACGGCTCGCAAAAAGCACAGTGCAAACATTGCAAGAAGGAATATAAGCATGAGTCTCATAGGAATGGTACAAAATTTTTAAGACGCCATCATAAGAAATGCAACCTTACAAATAGGAATGGTGATGTTGGCCAAATGATGATGATCAATACAAAGGCGAAACTACAAGCACGGAAAATTGATCACTATGTTTTTCGTGAGATGGTAGCTAAGTCTATTATTCAGCATGATCTCCCATTTGCTTACGTTGAATATGAAAGAGTTAGATCAGTTTGGAAGTACTTGAATGCTGATGTGAGGTTTATCAATCGTAACACAGCTGCAGCAGATGTCTACAAGTTCTATCAGAATGAGACAGAAAACTTGAAGAGAGAATTAGCTAATCTTCCTGGTCGGATAAGCTTCACCTCTGATTTGTGGTTGGCAATTACTCATAAGGGCTACATGTGTTTGACAGCACATTACATCGACAGAAACTGGAAACTGAACAACAAGATTCTTGCATTTTGTGCTCTACCGCCTCCACATACAGGTATGCACTTAGCAATGCAGCTTCTTCAGTCATGGAAAGAATGGAGAGTTGAAAAAAAAAAATTTCATTCACATTAGACAATGCGACTAACAATGATTCAATGCAAGAAATTTTGAAATCTCAGCTTTTGTTGCGAAATGATTTGATGTGTGGAGGACAGTTTTTTCATGTTAGGTGTTCAGCTCATATCCTTAATCTGATTGTTCAAGACGGGCTCAAAGCGATTGGTGATTCATTACATAAGATCAGGGAGAGTATCAAGTATGTTCAAACCTCTGAATCTCGTGAGATACTCTTTGTAAATTGTGTGGAATTTGTTGGTATTCAAGTCAGGGCTGGTCTTCTTTTGGATGTGTCCACGCGGTGGAATTCAACATACACTATGCTTGATAGGGCTATCAAGTATCGAGCAGCTTTTGGTAACCTTAAAGTCCTTGATGGGAAAAATTACAGGTTTTTCCCAAATGATGATGAATGGACACGAGTACAGGAGTTGTGTAATTTTTTGGGGCCGTTTGATGCTATCACTCGTCTCATATCAGGTTCGACATATCCTACTTCCAACTTGTATTTTATGCAAGTTTGAAAGATCCAAAACTGGCTCAAAGTGAATGAAACAAGCAGAGATAATATTCTCAGACAAATGGTTGGACCAATGAAGGAGAAGTTTCAAAAGTATTGGGAAGAAGTTAGTGACATCTTCGCAATGGCAACAGTTTTTGATCTACGTTTGAAGCTAACGCTTGCAGAATATTGCTTTGGAAAACTTGACCCGGGTTCTTCTAAAAGAAAGGTGGAGTATTTGCGTGGTAAGTTGCAAACTTTGTTTGAAGCGTATGACAACAACGACAAGCCAAATTCTTCTACAGAAACACGTGAATCTGTTCATCAGAAAGGTGGTGATGAAGAACAAAGAAGAACATTCATAAACTACGATGTGAGTTTGTTTCTTATTACTTTTTGATTTCTGATTTTGCTCTTTTGCCTACTAATATTTGTTCTTGAATTTGCAGGATTTTTTCGCCTTTCGCAAAGCAAATGTTGTTGTTAGTGGAAAGTCCTCAATAGAGATGTATCTTGAAGAACCACCACTTGACATGATGATGTTTGAGAGTTTGGATATCCTGAAATATTGGAAAGACAACTCTCAACGGTATGGTCAACTGGCTTCCATGGCTTGTGATCTTCTTAGTATACCTATCACAACAGTAGCTTCTAAATCCTCTTTTAGCATTGGAGCTCGAGTTTTGAAAAAGTACAGAAGCCGTATTCTTCCCAAAAATGTTCAAGCTTTGATATGCAGTCGCAATTGGTTAAGGAGATTTGAAGCATATGAAAATGGTAAATAAATAGTTATTATAAACTTTTACAATATCTTTGATCATAACTTATGATGTTAACTAACTTACTTTATGTCACATATGTAGAGGAGGATGAAAAATTTGATGGTGAAGATGAAACACTACTATCTTTCCAATCCATTGTCGATGACGAAGATGAGAGTTCATGAAGAATCATGGTTGGTGTATTCTTGTTGCGTCTCGAATTTCAATTTAAAATTTCAGTTTCGATTTTAAGCAAGGATTGAGTTTTTAGACACTATCATCTTTCCAGTTCTTGTTGCTATTTATGGATTTGAATTTTTAGTTTCGGTTTTGAATCAAAAAATTTGTTGCTTGTCGGATTATATGATATTTAGTTGAGTTTTTTTTATTTCTCCATGTCACATTCCGCAAGCTCTGTTCGAGTTTTCACAAATTTGTTTTGTGACTTAGTTCATAAAGAAAAAAATAGTTTTATTTAGATTAAGTTTTTTATAAACTTTGACGTTCTTTATAATTTGGTTCACAAATTTTGATAGAAATTGGTTCATAAATTTGGTTCACAAATTTTGATGTTCTTTATAAATTTTGACAGAAGATTCTTTATAATGCAAGACTTGCATTGCAAGCTAAAGAGGTGTGACGATTCATTAATATCAAAATTTAGAGGAATTTAAAATCCAAAATCGAACTACACCTCAACAAACCAAACCGAATTGTATTAAAAAAAATGTAAAACTAAACCAAAATCAAATTCTTATGACCCGCGGGTTGGTCCGCTAATCCGTTAGACCATGCAGTGCGGGTCTGGACATGTATTGAAAAACCGCAACCCGCAACGGGCTAGCCCGCGCGGTTCAAAAAAAAAATTGTGTCCGCCGTGGGTTGGGTTACTTGGACGCGGGCTGACCCGTCTGACAAAAACTTATTTTAGTGGTATTTTAAAGAATTTTTTAAAATTAAAATGTAATCCAAATGAAATTTATCTGAGAGATTTACTTATTTATTTTGAATTTATTGAAAAAGCGGATGAACTCAAGACAATAGCCCACAAAACTTCGGAACACCGAGTTTTCACTTTATTAGAAATCTTTCAAGAAGTTACACACTCTCTTGATTGGTTTTACACAACACCTAAGACTACCCTTGGTTTGTCACCGAAGATTCCTATTCTAAGCAAGATCAAAGACAAACTGTCTTGTACACACACTTGCTTCCGTTTTACAGAGTTCTCACAACTCTCTTAATAGAAAAGCTACAGCAACTTTTCTTTTCCTTTAAACGGCTAACCCTAGAAGAACATCCCTAAACCCTTTTTATATTCATCGGGTAAGTAGATCTTCTAGGTTGCCTCTCCTTGATTCGTACATATTCGAGATCTATTGATATCTTTTCTTCCTTATTTGGATAGATCCTTCCTGTTGGCACTTGATCCACGTTAGCTACTTTGCCACGTCACCTTGTTCTGCTTGTTACCACAGCTACCATGTTGTTCCAACAGCTCGTATCATAATGCTCAAGTAGCCTCTCTTTCATTCTCCCCCTTTTTGACCGAATGTGTGCATCCAAGCTCTTTCCTGCAAGTATCATGAACAGAGCACAACTCCAAGAACCATACCAGACCTAATCTCATAACATAATCAAGCACACCAAATATAACTTAGATTAAAGACTCAGGTTTAGAGATTTCAAAACTTAACACCCTTGTTCTTCTGAATAACATTGTCATAAATCATTAGTCTGATATCCTAGAACAAAACGAAAAGAAAAAAAAACACACTCCTCTCAAGAGCATAACATCAGAACTATGCACTATGTTCAGATTCAGTTTCGTCATCCTCAGAGTTTCCTTCTTCAGCATCAGCTGCTCCAGACTCCCCCTCAGAGATAGCGTTAGTGCTTTCTTCAGATTCAACATCTGTTTCAGCATCCGCACACTGACTCTGTGCTAACTTAGAGTAATCCCCCCCTGCTTGGTTGGCACATTCAATCAAAAACAATATAGAGACAAGCAAGAGGTTATATATAAGGTACTTACCTTCAATCCGAGCTGCTATGTCCAAGAGCTGAGTTGCAGTTCTCTTGAGATCACTCACCAAATTGACTCCAAAGACATGCTCAGGCACTGGAATGCTCCTCCTTCCCATTCCACTACGACCATCTGGTTTGTATGGCTTGATGGGAGGCTCGGCCATCTCATTAGGAAATAGTTTAACCTCCCTCTGAAACTGGAGTACTTGATAGATTAGTGATGGGAAAGGTAAGATCTTGTCTTCCTCTGGATGACACACCGCCTGAAAAACCTGATCATAGACCAATTTTCCGAAGTTGAAGGGAATCCTTTTAGCTAGCATGTACAGCAATCGAGCGCGATCCTTCGTGACATGAGTGTTGTTGGTGGTTGGCATTCAGTTGAGGCAACAAATACCAAATACACCAGCCAAATAAGGAGTAAGAAGCTTTGGTCAAAACCCTCTCCAATGTTGAACTCTATCTCCAGTAAGAAACCTTGCAATTACATGCTCAGATATATCAATCTGCACTTCAGACCCTTTCTTAAATTCACAGTTCTGTGTGCGAAACACTTTATTGATGAGCTCAGCCGAGAACTCAAACGACTTGCCTCAAACAAACACAATTGTTGATTTTTCAGGATGATTAAACGGAAGAAAATTGGCATAAAATTCCAGAATCACCTCTTTGACATAAGGTTCAGTGACTTGTATAGTGTCCCAGAGCTTACTTGCTTCAATAATCTGCAGTATTGATCGAGTGGAATTAGGACCCGATGGAACATACTTCTCATCAAACAGCTTTCTCTTGCGGTAAAGCCTGTATCGAGGTTCACATCCAGAGTGCAGAAATCGATTTGTGAGTGGTGGATAGAATGGCTCAGACTGTTCAGGATACTGGATATCAATCAAAGACAGCTCATAGCGGTTTATGCTTCGACGGTCAAGGGGATCATACGGGAGCTTGTCATGCCCCTTGATGAATCGCTGGAGAGTGTCATTGAGGATCTCAGCCGGTGGAGACTTCCAGATTTTTACAAAAGGATTCGGACCTGAGTCCTCTGGTGTCGGAGGATCCAGAGATGATTCTGTTACAGATGTAGACGTAGGTGGCACAGTTTTTTCAGGTGACTGTGCTTCCGATGCTTCTCTCGATTTCGCAGAGACAACTTTGATGGAGCTGCCAGATTCACTTGGTGTAGAACGATGCTTATCACGGCGGTGGCGTTTGGTGTCGTTTGCGAGCTTGAGTTGACCTCTGGTTCGAATTCTCTTCATGATTGTTGTGAATCCGAGTTGGAACAATCTAGGGTTTGTGTTAGATAGAAGCTCAAAGACTGACCTTTCGTTTCCTTTTAATCCTCGTTCCCCCTTTGTTTTTTTTTAATTATTTTCTGCAATTCAACACTCACACAGCTAGAAACGAATCATTAGTACAAACCGGTTTGTAACTGAACCGGTAGAATCTGAATTTCTTTGAACCACAACAAGGAATCCACAGCAATTTAATCATTGACAATTTACCAAAGAAAATCACACTTTTTGTAACTCAGAGACATGGTAGCAAAAAGAAAAAAACTGAGAGCAACACCCATTTTCCGTTCAAAAACCCTCAGAGAAGGAGAAAAATACCTCAAATGTCAATGAACTTCTCCTTCCCTTCTGAGACCTGTGTTAGAACTTGATCCAAGACCGACTGCAAGAAACAAGGGTATTTGAAATTTTTAAGCTGTGAAAAGAAAATACCTAACTTCGTGTTCCAGCATGAAGTCTCATACTGATTTATCATGGTTAGACTACACACTTATATCTCAAGAAGCAGTCTTCATCAATGATGAAGGGTAAATCTGATGCTCAAGAGATAGTGTATATACCCATTGTCGATGATGAGATTTGAGTTCAAGGATGATTGTACCAGTGTAATACGATCATCATCTTGTGATCGAAGTGACATAAGATATGTTGAGTCACCTTTTCGAGCTCCATCTACTTCTTTGAGCTTTAACCTAACCCCTTTTTTTTATAGATTTGGGAATCACATTGCATCTTACTGCTTCTTTCTGCAATCTTATAAGGCTTAAGTACTCAAATCCTTCTCATTGGACAATGTGGCCACTTCTCAACTTAAGACTTACTTGATTCACTGTTACTGTCTAACTCTAAGGATATGTAAGGCAGCTATTTCCCATAACCAATCTTAACAACCAGTAGTTTTGAAAAACATTTTTTTTTTCAGCTCTTGTGGAAAAACATTTTAAAAAATAATTACCCTTGTTCCAGACATCCTGCCCCTGTTCCAGCACAAGCACTCATCGAAAAGGTTAGTACTCACAAACACCCAAGAATTTTTGCAGATGCACAAACGTGTTGTAATCCAAGGGTTTTGTGAAAATATCAGCAAGTTGACACTCAGTTGCTACATGTTCTATGATCGCAATTTTGTCTTCAACGTTCTCTTATGAAATGATGACGAATTGCTATATGCTTGGTCCTAGAATGTTAAACAGGATTCTTTGAGATGTTAATTGCACTCATGTTATCACACTTAACAAGTAAAGAGTCAGGACCCATACCATAATCAGAAGCCATTTGTTGCATCCACATAAGTTGTGTACAACAACTTCCCATTGCAATGTACTCGGCCTCGACAGTGGATAGGGACACACAGTTTTGCTTCTTACTGTGCCATGATATAAGGTTATTCCCCAAAAAAAAACAACCACCAGAAATGCTCTTACGGTTGTCGACACACCCTGCCTAATCCGCATCACAGTACCCAACTATTTTCTGATTCGTATCTTTTGTATAGTTGAGTCCAAAACTCATTGTCCCTTTTACATACTTGATGATTCTCTTACTGCAGCAAGGTGTGAAGTTGTTGGATTAGCCTGATACCTCGCACATAACCCAACACTTAAACACAAATCTGGTCTGCTCGCTATAAGGTAGAGTAGACTGCCAATCATTCCATGATACTGCTTCTCATCCACCTTGACTCCATCTTCATCTCTTGATAGTTTCAAGGTCGTACTCATTGGTGTTTTTGCAGACTTGCTGGAACACATCCCAAACCGTTCCACCAGATTTTTTTGCATACTTACTTTGAGACACAAAGATCCCATCATCAGTTTGTTTTATTTGAAGACCCAAGAAGTAGCTCAGCTCACCAACCATACTCATCTTGAACTCCGAGGTCATAGTTTTGACAAACTCATTCACCAGATAATCTGATGTTCCTCCAAAAACTATGTCATCAACATAAATTTGCGCAATGATCATTTTGCTCTTATCTTCTTTGACAAACAAGGTTTTGTCCACACTTCCTCTCTTGTAACCGTGATTGATTAGGAATGTTGTGAGTCTGTCATACCAAGCTCTAGGCGCTTGTTTGAGACCATACAAGGCTTTACGAAGCTTGTACACATGATTTGGATGAGTCAGATCTTCAAAACCCTTAGGTTGTTCAACGTATACCTCTTCTTGAATATACCCATTCAAGAATGCACTCTTGACATCCATCTGATAAAATTTGAATCCCATTTCACAAGTAACTCCTAGCAAAAAATGGATAGATTCCAGCCTTGCAACTGGCGCAAACGTTTCATCAAAGTCCACACCTTCTACTTGTGTATATCCCTGTGCAACAAGTCTGGCCTTGTTCCTGACAATGTTTTCTTCCTCATCACTCTTGTTTTTGAAGATCCATTTTGTTCCAATGATGTTCACACCATCTGATCGTGGAACCAAATTCCACACCTCATTTCTAACAAATTCTTCCAACTCTCTTGCATGGCTAAGATCCAGAAGTGATCCAACAGTGCCTCTTGCACGTTGTTTGGTTCGATCAAAGAGACAAAACATGCGAACATGACCATTTCTCTGAAGTCAATTAGTTTACCTCTGGTTTTCATCCCTTCTTCAATATTCTCTATCACATCTTCAAGAGAGTGATTTCGATGAACTTGTAAAGGTACCTTGTGTTCCTTTTCTGTATGGTCTTTGGTGATCGTATTGATCTCATCAATCTGTGGAATTCTTTCTCCAGCTTCAGGAATCACGCTCACGGTTGGAATGGTTCCCTCATCGAATACAACATTTACAGATTCCATGATCATTTGGCTTCTTTTGTTGTAGACACGATACGCCACACTGTTAGTGGAATATCCAAGAAAAAAACCTTCATCACTCCGAGGATCAAACTTGCCTAACTGGTCTTTATCATTTAAGATGTAACAAGTACACCCAAACACATGAAAATAGCTCAGGTTAGGTTTCTTCCCTTTCCAAATCTCATACGGAGTTTTGTTGATCCCTATCCTTACATAAACTCGATTGATCACATAACATGCCGTGTTAATTGCCTCAGCCCAGAATCTTTCAGGAACTCGACTTCCATGAATCATTGCTCTTTCCATGTCTTACAATGTACGGTTTTTTCTTTCTGCCACTCCATTTTGTTGTGGGGTTCTTGGGGCTGAATATTGTCGACGTATACCCTGAGCTTACAAAACTTATCAAACACAATGTTTTGGAATTCACCACCATGATCACTTCTGATCTGCTTAATTCCATTCTTCTCATTTTTCAGCTGAAGTGCTAGGATCTTGAAGCTTTCAATTGTGTCTGATTTTTCCCGAATAAAACGAACCCAAGTATATCGAGAAAAATCGTCAACCAGCACAAACACGTATCTTTTTCCTGAGATAGTCTCAATCTGCATTGGTCCCATAAGGTTCATATGGACAAGATCCAACACCTCCATAGTCTGAACTCCTTGCACCTTTTTGTGTTGAACTTTGATTTGCTTCCCTTGATTGCATGCACCACAATTTATCTTATCTACGTATTTCAGCTCTGGAACCCCTCTGACCAACTCCTGACTTACCAATTTAGACATGCTTTTCACCTTCATGTGCCCAAGTTTCTGGTGCCATAATGCTGGATCTACTTTTTTCGTCCTGAAACACATGTCAGGTTGTTCCCACATGTAGCAGTTGTTACCTGATCTTATTCCTGAGAGTACAACATTGTTGTGCTCATCCACTGCCCAACATTTTACCTTGTTAAATGTCACTTCCAGGTCCTCATCACATAACTGACTCACACTAATCAAATTTGCAGTAAGTCCTTGCACATAGAACACATTCATTAACTTTGGAAGTCCTTCATCATTCAACTCACCTTTTCCCTTGATTTTCCCATGAGCACCTCCTCCAAAGGTAACATTACTTTCTTTAACGGTGTCATAGTTATTGAGATGGCTCCTACTTCCAGTCATGTGTCTAGATGCACCACTATCGAAATACCATGGCTGGTTCACAGATTTCACAGTGGACGTGTATGCCACATGACAAAAAAAATCCGATTTAGCAATCTAAATTTGTGTCTGTCTTCTCATGCTTGGATGAAATCTCCCATGTCTTAGTAACTTTCCAATATTTTCAGCAAAACGATAACAGTACCGCTTGATGTGTCCAAATTTACCACAAAACCAACATCCTGACCTTATCATGTCATTATTTTTTTCTTTACTCACCGCTTTTGGAACAGATTGTGTCGAGTTCCCACGAACAAAGTTTGTTTGTCCACTGGTTTGTTCACCATTGTATCCTACGCCGAAGTTGGATTTTCCCACTCTTCCAATCTAGAGAATCTTATTTAGGTCCTTGGTACCACTGTTCAACATGTGAATCTGCTTTCTCGTTTCTAAGAGTTCTTGAGATAGCGTCTTGTTCTTCTCAATTTCAGAGTTGAGTTCTTCATTCAACCTTTTGTTCAATATCTGCAGTGATAATTTCTCCTCAGCCCATGAGATCTTCTCTCTACTCAGTTCCAACCAGTTGTCATACAGCTTACGGAATTCCATCTTCATATTTAGTTCCTCCTCCTCCTCCGACACGTCGTTGTCTAAGTCACTTTCTGATGAATCAGCCTTTTCTTTTTTGTCTTCTTCACTGGTTTCTCCTTCTGCAATTTCATTAATTGTCACAGTGAAAACACAATATCTAGTGACATCATCAGATTCGTCTGAACTTTCATCGGAATCACTCTCACTTATTCTGATGTAAGATTTTTCTTTCTTAGTTTGTCCATTTACACATTCTGACTTGGTGTGACCCATCCCTTTGCATTCAAAATACTTCATTTCTTTGCGTTTAGCGGAGGGACAATCAGCTTTGAAGTGCCCGTAGCCTTGGCATTCGTGGCATTGTTGCTCACTCTTCTTTGAACTAAGATCACGATCTCTTTCACTGTTTTGATTTTTTTCAAAATTTCTTCTTGTACCACGCTCCACTCTTCTCATTACACGGCTGAAATTTTTTGCCATTAAACTCACTATTTCTTTAATTTCACGGATGTCTTCTTTGTCATCAGCGACAAGAGCTAAACCACGAGTCACACTGGTTTTGTTGGCAGAGATCTCCATTTCATAAGCTTGAAGATGACCCACGACTTCATCAAAATCAATTGTGTCAGTATCTAGAGCCATACCCATCGCTGTTTTCTTAGTTTCGAACTTGGCTGGAAGACTTCTCAACAATTTTTCACAAGCTTCTTATCTTTATATTTCTTTCCCATATTCTGAGCTTCATTGGCGATTGAACTTAGCTTTCCACTGAATTCCTCAATAGTTTCGTTATCTTCCATTCTCATTGTTTCAAACTTTGAAGCGAGCATATCCAATCTGGATCTTTTCACATTCGTCGTACCTTCATACGTCTTCTTCAACTTGTCCCATGCTTCTTTAGCTGATTCGCAACACTGTATACGCTTGAACTGATTCTCGTTCACGGCATTGAAAATGGCAGAGAGAGCTTTAGCATTGAATTTTGCTAGATTTTTTTCTTGATCAGTCCACAAGGACTTGCTTTTAAGAACTTCAGTTTTGTCTTCTCCAATAGCAGTAGGAGGTTTCCATCCGGTTTCGACAGCCGTCCATGCATCCTCGTTGATTCCCCGAATGATAGCTCTCATCTTCATCTTCCAATGTCCATAGTTTCCTTTTTCCATAATAGGAATCCGTTGCACAGCTACAAGCTCCTTTGAGTCCATCCTTGCCGCAGGATCTTCACCTGTTGTAAGATACAACTTGGTTCAGATGCCCACTCTGATACCAAATGAAAAAGCGGATGAACTCAAGACAATAGCCCACAAAACTTCGGAGCACCGAGTTTTCACTTTATTAGAAATCTTTCAAGAAGTTACACACTCTCTTGATTGGTTTTACACAACACCTAAGACTACCCTTAGTTTGTCACCGAAGATTCCTATTCTAAGCAAGATCAAAGACAAACCCTTTGTCTTGTACACACACTTGCTTCCGTTTTACGGAGTTCTCACAACTCTCTTAATAGAAAAGTTACAACAACTTTTTTTCCTTTAAACGGCTAACCCTAGAAGAACATCCCTCAACCCTGTGGGAGTCGAAATCAACACAATTAGAATTTGTCGGAGGTTTGTTAAGGGGGATGAAATTTCTGCGGATGAACCATGAACGGAGAGATCCAAAGATGGTTTTTATTAAGCTGTTAAGAAAGCTGTTTGCGTACAAGAGTTTGAGAGCAAAAAAGTCTAGGTTTTTTGCTAAGTAAAAGTGCGGATCCCCTTTCAAAGGATGTACATAGATATATATACTAGTTTGAGTCGGCCAGGTCAATCCTAAAGAGATAAGGAAAACTTCCTAATCCTTTGGGATTTACTTTTTAGCGAAGTCGGCTTGACTTCGTGGGCCTATGTATCGTTGTAGGCCGAAGATGGGCTTGTTGTCTTCGTATAGAAATGACTTCGGCCGCGTCGTCTTCCGGCTTCGTGTAGACTTGATTTCGGCCAGACAGTTTCGTATGGAAATGACTTCGGCCAGGATTGTCTTCGGCAGCTTTGACTTCGGCCAGACAGTTTCGTATAAAAATGACTTCGGCCAGGATTGTCTTCGGCAGCTTTGACTTCGGCCAGACAGTTTCGTATAAAAATGACTTCGGCCATGATTGTCTTCGTTGGCCGAAGCCTTCGTTGGCCGAAGAAGTCTTCGCTGGCCGAAGTGCTTGTTGGCCGAAGTGGCCGAAGCCCACGTTGGCCGAAGTGGCCGAAGTGCACGTTGGCCAAAGTGGCCGAAGTCCACGTTTGGCCGAAGTGGCCGAAGTGCTTTTTGGCCGAAGTGGTCGAAGTCCACGTTGGCCGAATTCTACGTTGGCAGAAACACTCGTTCGCTGAAGCGGCCGAAGTCCACGTTGGCCGAAGCGCTTGTTGGCCGAAGTGACGGCTTGCCGAAGTGAAGCTCCTTTGCCGAAATGAAGCTCGCCGAAGTGAAGCTTGCCGAAGTGAAAGCTTCTTCGCCGAAGTGAGGCTCCTTTGCCGAAGTGGAGCCGTGCCGAAGTGAAGCTTGCCGAAGCGAAGCTTCTTTGCCGAAATGAGGCTCCTTTGCCGAAGTGGAACCGTGCCAAAGTGAAGCTTGCCGAAGCGAAGCTTCTTTGCCGAAGTGAGGCTCCTTTGTCGTAGTGGAGCCGTGCCGAAGTGAAGCTTGCGGAAGCGAAGCTTCTTTGCCGAAGTGAGGCTCCTTTGCCGAAGTGGAGCCGTGCCGAAGTGAGCTTGGTGGCCGAAGTGGCATTGCCGATGTCACGGGTCCTTGCCGAAGTGGCATTGCCGAAGCCGTGAGCCCTTGCCAAAGTGACATCGCCGAAGCCATGGATCGTTGCCGAAGCCGTGGGCCCTTGCCGAAGTGACATTGCCGAATCCATGGATCGTTGCCGAGGCCACGGGTCCTTGCCGAAGTCGCAGATCGTTGCCGAAGTGGCCTTCGGCCGAAGTGGCATTGGCGATGTCACGGGTCCTTGCCGAAGTAACATTGCCGAAGCCGTGAGCCCTTGCCAAAGTGACATCGCCTAAGCCATGGATCGTTGCCGAAGCCGTGGGCCCTTGCCGAAGTGACATTGCCGAATACATGGATCGTTGCCGAGGCCACGGGTCCTTGCCGAAGTCGCGGATCGTTGCCAAAGAGGCCTTCGGCCGAAGCCGCGGGTCATTGCCGAAGTGGCCTTCGGCCGAAGCCAAGGGTCCTTGCCGAAGTGACATTGCCGAAGCCGTGGGTCGTTGCCGAAGCCACGGGTCCTCGTGCCGAAGTCTCCCTTCCTTTGCCGAAGTGAGCTAGGCTTGCCGAAGTCTCCTTTGCCGAAGTGACTGGGCTTGCCGAAGTGAGCTAGGCTTGCCGAAGTCTCCGTGCCGAAGTGACTAGGCTTGCCGAAGTGAGCTAGGCTTGCCGAAGTCTCCGTGCCGAAGTGACTAGGCTTGCTGAAGTGAGTTAGGCTTGCCGAAGTCTCCGTGCCGAAGTGACTAGGCTTGCCGAAGTGAGCTAGGCTTGCCGAAGTCTCCGTGCCGAAGTGACTAGGCTTGCCGAAGCGAGCTAGGCTTGCCAAAGTCTCCCTTGCCGAAGTGAGCTAGGCTTGCCGAAGTGAGCTAGGCTTGCCGAAGTGAGCTAGGCTTGCCGAAGTGACTAGGCTTGCCGAAGTGAGCTAGGCTTGCCGAAGTCTCCGTGCCGAAATGACCAGGCTTGCCGAAGTGAGCTAGGCTTGCCGAAGTCTCCGTGCCGAAATGACTAGGCTTGCCGAAGTGAGCTAGGCTTGTCGAAGTCTCCTTTGCCGAAGTGACTGGGCTTGCCGAAGTGAGCTAGGCTTGCCGAAGTCTCCTTTGCCGAAGTGGCTAGGCTTGCCGAAGTCTCCCTTGCCGAAGTAAGCTAGGCTTGCCGAAGTCTCCTTTGCCGAAGTGACTGGGCTTGCCGAAGTCTCCTTTGCCGGAGTGACTGGGCTTGCCGAAGTGGAGCAAAGCTTTGCCGATGTGAGCCAAAGCTTGCCTGAGTGGAGACAAGGCCTGCCTAAGCGGAGACAAGGCTTGCCTAAGTGGAGACAAGACTTGCCTAAGTGGAGGCAAGGCTTGCCTGAGTCTCCCAGCCGAAGTGAAGCTTCCTTGGCCGGAAACGGAGCTGCTTTAGCCAGAATGGCCTCTCTTGTGCTTAAGTGGACTCGTACAGAAATGACTTAGGCACAATTTCGGCCTTGTCTGATTCTTCGTATTTTCATACTTAGCCATTTTCCCATTGATCACAGCTGGGCGGGTTTTGACCCCAACAGTTAGCCCCCCAGCTCGGCAGTTTCAGTGATGATAGTGCCGAGGTAGAGGAAGTCCAAGCTGGGATCAATGTGCCGTGTCGATCGATATGAGCTGAGCTGACATGACGCTGGGTCCGCTGTTTCTGATGTCCACCAGGTTCTCTGTCTTCAGACTGATAATCTTCTTTCCAGTAGAAATTTCTTCTTTCAACTGTGTTTTGGCACAGCTTCCAATGTATGATGACATCATCCTTTGCTTTATGAGACTATATATGCTCCCCCTTCTCCTCATTTCCTCTTCACTTCCTCACTTATCAAAAATCTCAAGGTAACTTCTCTCTCCCTTCTCTCTCCTCCTCTTGAAGATATTTTCCTTTTTGGTTTAGGTTGTCCAGTTGTTTTTTTTTTGTTGTCCCTAAATTGTTTTCGGCCGAAGTCTTCTCTGCCGAAGTAATCTGTTGCCGAAGTGATTCTCTTTGCTGGGCGAGATGGAGAGTCCGTTCAATGTAAAAATCGAGATGGAGAATTGGAGTTCCGATTGTGTTAGGCTTAGGCAAGACGCGAGCCTTCAGGCGTGTTCTTCAA